>JAOYRR010000587.1:0-82454 GCA_038994665.1 Podotricha telesiphe
TTTTTTTATATAGATAATATACATTTACTAGATATATATTAATATACGACCGTTGGTAATCTTAATAAAATAGAATAGCAAGGTATTTACTGTAGTGAGAATTAATTAAGGTTACGAAAAGTTTGAATAAAAATGAAGTATCTAATTAAAATTTTCAAATTGTAAAGTTACAAAAATAAATAATAAAAAAAATATACAATATAATCCAGTAGCCATTCACTATAGTATTGACTTGAAAAACAAAATAAGCTTTAGAAATTGTATTTCGATCCCTATATATGTGGTTTAAGCAAACAAAGGTAGCGGTTGACCGAAGCTTTATCAAAAATCCGTGAAAAGCTCTTTGCACACATTTAAACTTCGCACACGATTTAGCCACAAACAATATTGTGTTCTTTATTAAATTGTAAAAGCTTAATCTGTAATATGTTGGATCCAGTTCCACGAAAAGGGTAAAATTTATATATACGAGTATATATTGTTGTATCTCCTCTAAGTAATTAACGTATTGTCCTCGATAAAAATTCGGAGGGCGTCTGTAAAGGGATACATTTTGATTTTACCATATTTTTTTGTATATACTAGACGTATGCACGCGTTCCCTTAGCAACGTATATGTCAATCATAATAGTAGTTTGTGTTATATATATTTTATTAATATAAAATATTTTTTATGCATTATTTTTAAAAAATATTTACATACTGCACTTCTGTATATAAAATGTAACTGTGCCAATTTTCATACATCTCCGTCCGCGTAAGCTTCGTAAAAAGGAGTACAAAGATACTTTAACTGGCATTCCACACTTTCAGTCGACATTAATATACCGGATTACTTTACTACCCATTACGTTAATTAATATAAACCACAAATAGTGCCATTTAATATATGAAAAAAATATGACTGGATAAAGCGAGAAAAGTATGCCGTAACATTAAGTTCTCTCCGTTCTCTCTACTCCGTTAGCGATGTGTAAATATTTAAATATGGCTATATGAACAAAAAAATAGATAATTACAAGTATAAGGTCAAAATGATCACTCAATATTAATATCTGATACTAAATTTAATTTTAAGTTTTGATATTTAATTTTCCTGTATTTCACGAGAGACAAATTAGTGTCAAGACACTCCATTCTCCACTTTCCGCTGGAAATCGAGACATTGCGTACTTAATGGCGGGCGGCTGCGCTTTATTTGACCAAAGCAAAGAAACTAAAATAATTTTTCCTTTTCGGGATCGAACCCACCACCAATCGCATGTACAGTCAGGCATTGCTCCACTGCGCCACAATGGTCTCTGCATAATATGGTTCACCTATAGGTCGTATATAATACGAGCCGTATTTTTTCTTGTTGTTATTACGATACTAAGGAATCATACTAATGCTACCATAATCTACGGTTTTCAGAAGCATCAATGCGTATTTTCGATCGTACTTTATTATATCTTTTTATTGTATATTTTCTTAATAAGTAGCTAGACAAGAGCATATAGCTGTAGAGCTAATTTTAATAATTAAAAAATTATATTTATAAATTATTATACACGCACTTAGGAAAAAGAAAATTTAGGAAACATAAAATATTATACATAGCAGGGTTTGCTAACAACAAAAATAAGTTGTACAAAGCGTATACGAAGATGTCTAGGTAGCTCTATGAAAAATGTAAAGATGTTGGACGGTATGCTTAAGATTTGTATGTTTTTTTATATTTATGCATATCTTGCATATTGTGAGAGAAGTAATCCAGACATATCCGTTATTCAGTTTCTCGTAATTTTTCAAATATTGTTGCATATTATCTTGCATATTGTTGTAAGTTAGCACATAACTTCACACTTTATCTAATCAGATTGAGCAATTATATATATATATATATATATATATATATATATATATAATATATTTACATTTTTTAAAGTGTTATTCGCACACTAAGGCGTGTGAACGCATGGCTTAGCGGTCAAAGCGCTTGAACGGTTTTCAAGAGGCGCGGGTTCAAATACCGCTGCGTTCAATTTTTATACGTTTTCTAACTATGTCTTTTTGGGCAATCAGCTTTTTTTTCAGCGATAACCTTTTTCTGTATAGCAGTGTAAGAACAAAATACATTTTAATTAATTTTAAATGTTATTTTAATTAAAATTCAAAATATTTAAGTACCTTATAAAATAAATGCCAGTGTACCTATTAATAAATGTTAGTGACTAGGAAGGAGAATTGAGGGACCGCGCCTGTTAATTAAGTGTAATTTCTTGAAATTAATGATCACTGAATAATAAGGATTTCTTGAAATCCTTATTATTCAGTGCATGCGCAATGGTTGCGGGTTCGACAGTCAATCGGGGGATGATTATATTAAAAATATGTTACAAAATGCGGCGGTGATTTGTGTCACTCAACACTGTCACTCTCTAAAGTGGGTGGCAAGTCGGCAACTTAGTATAGACACCATAACTGGACACGATGATGCGTGAGGTTAAATATTGCAACCTTCTTTATTTTGGAGCAAAATTCCAAAAATGCAATCAATATAATATGTATATGAGGTTTCTTGAAACTCCCACGGAAACGGCTGAGAACAGGATATAACTTTTTAATAAAATGTTTCTATACAAACAGAATTATTTACTTAGATATGACAAATTTAAACTAATTACAAATACTTAATTTGGTGACTGAACTAGAATAGTTGTAGATTCTATTGAAGCTAAAGTAGAATAATTCTATAATTAAAAGAAAAGGTACCATAGGTGAACAAAATACTAAACATTTTTAAAATAAGTTCATTATTTTGTAAGCTCAGTAAGCTCTCATAAATTTCAAAAAATATCTTTGTTTAGAAATCATTAATCTTCCAAGATAAAGGAATGAAAGTTTCGCATGATATGTGCATGTATAAAGGGTGTATTACTACCCTTGTATTACTGACCTCTTAGAGTAATCATAAATCATTATTTTGATTGATTTATTACTATATCTGAGAGTATATGTTATAATGTAACGGGTGTCCCATTTGATCAATGATGGCGTTCTTTGCTTGACCGTCTTAATAGTAAGCTCAAATTGTCGAGAAAATATTAATATATATAGAATATTTTCGATTTTCTGGACTCCACCTTGAACTTATTTCGTCCCTGCGTTTTTGTTCTGTTTTGTTTTGTTTCTTTGTTAGTAAAGTTCGAGTCTGTGCAGTTACAGAATCATAGAGTTGAGGTTCTTATACATTAAATTCTTTTTTCTTTCTTTTTGTGTCTATATTCTATAATAATACAGTACTTTCGTAGTATGATTCTGATGGATGATGAGGATGATTAGATAACGAGATTTTTTTTCAAGGATGTTTCTTTTTATAGACTAATATTATACTTTTGCTTCGAGTAAAAAATTGAATTTAGTCACTCCAGTAATTTTTCTCCGTACCCTAATGATATTTTGGATAGCCATCACGTGCAACAGACGGTACTAATAAGATATGACTCAACTAGGCCACGAGGGGGTTAGCAATGTACTAATAATATTATTTGGCATTTCCACGGCTTGCTTAATTCTATCTCAATACTCAATAATTATTGATGACAGTGCAATAGTAAACAATTATCGATATTATCTAAGCTTAAAATACTTAAAAAGGCATTTTTGTTATTTTGTGCTTAGGATATATTAGACACGTGGACACTGTGGAACTTCATGTGTGACTTCCGTCTGGTAAGATATGGTACTGCATAGGTCTTCGCTTATAAGTGAATTTAATTAATAAATTATTAATATTTAGAAAAAAAAATATTATTAAAACATTAATTATTAATTAATTAATTAAATATATTAAAATATTTCATGCTTTTCCCGTCATAGCAGGGTAGTCAGAGAGAACTCAGTGTCAAGACATCTATTCTAGACATTCCGTCCGAAATCGAGACATTGCACGTTGAGTGGTGGAACTCTAAGCCTCACTTTATCTTAGGTACCAGAACGGAGAAATGGAAAAAAATATATAATCATTTCTCTGAGTGTTAATTGAACCCACAACCGTTTACAACCAGACAGTTACACTGCGCTACGATTACCTCTATTATTGTATACAAGTACATAATAAAGGTAGATATAAATTAATATGTAAATATTTTAAAAATATATTTATTTAAAATTTTAAGACGCTATCATGAAATTTAGTCTCAAAAATCAGTCGGGGGGTTAACCCCCTTAAGGAAACTAGTAAATATTTGTTAGTCATATGCCGAGTCTCGCAGCTTAGTGTATAATGCCAAGAAAAGTGTAATTCTTGTGTTTTAGGATAGAAAGCGTAATCCAAGTTAGGTGCCACCAATTACTCTAAATGGGTCAATTTTAAGCGTAGTTAAATATATATATATATGGGCCTACATATTCGCTACTGATTTAAGCGATGATGAAGATATTGAGAGAGAGACGTAAGACGTAAGATGCTGAAGGTCAAAAGCAATACGCTCATAGTACTGCGTATTTTTTACAATTTTTTAAAGTGTTAATCGCACACTTAGGAAATTGAAAAATTCATATTTAGAAAACATATAAAAATTGAACGGTTTTCAAGAGGCGCGGGGTTTCAAATTTTTATACGTTTTCTAAATATGTCTTTTTCAAGTTCTGCGTATGTCAAAATTACCTTATTTCGGGCGTTTTGTCAGTCGTTTTTCTCGGGCGGCCTATGGATGAGTTGTTCGCTATAACGCACTTCGGAATCGATGCTTTCAGGAGATGCAGTTGCGGCTATCGTGTCCTCGATAAGATCCCTCCAGCGGCCTCAGGAATGTTCGCGGCGGAGTCCCGGGTAGTAAGAGCATCGTCCTGCTGCATTCAATGAGGGACAGTAGTCGCAAATTTCTGAAAACATCACGGCTCGCCTTGATTGTTATATCCAAAACACTGGATAGAAATTACTTACTCACTTACTGTGTTTTGTTTTATTTGTTTTCTTTTTTATTAATTGTTAAAGCTAAATAGTAGTCAACGGGGAAGTGAATCATTCCCAACACAAGTATCTAGATTACTTACTGGAAGACTCAGCTTGTAAAAATCTTTATACGAATATTTTTTTTTTTTACTCTTAACTTACATTATTTATAAGGAAATAAAGCTACTTACACATTAATTATTTTCTATTATTTTATATATAATTTATTTTATTTATATAATTACATAGAATAGAATAAAACTAACTAAAATGACACCATAAATTAAATTTAGACATGAGTTTACATTGGCTTTAAAACAGGATATAACACTTCTATATTGTGTGTTATTATTAATGAACGTTTACAATATGAGATATATTACAGAATATTAATATACAATTTTGTGCAAACATAAATCTTTATTGACATCGATGATGTATGGGTTAAGCTAAACAGTTTTGAAACCTTGCAAACCAAATGCATATTCATCATACATATAATATATACTATGATATTATTCAACCAGTTAAATAATTAATAACTTCTTTAATATATCTTTATAAAACGTATAAAAATTGAACGCAGTGGGATTTGAACCCATATCTCTTGGAAACCGTCCCAGCGCTCTGACCGCTAAGCCATGCGTTCTACATCCAGCTTGGTCGATGTTTTTATACGCTTATTACAACTTATATTTGTTTTTTTAACATGTTTTAACGGGATTTGAACCCGCTGCGTTCAAATTTTTATACGTTTCCTAAATATGTTTTTTTTTATATTTGTTGTTAACAAAGCTTATTATAACTTATATTTGTCGTTAACGTTTGCGCTTGTCGTTAACGGTTTTCACGAGGCGCGGGTTCAAATCCCAACTGCGTTCAAATTTTTATACGTTTTCACCATGTTTTTTTATTTCCTAAGTGAATAACACTTTAAAAAAAGTTAAAAAAACTTTCTCCATCATAATATAATTATATAAGGTAAATTTAACAATTTTAAGACGGTGGAAATAAAAGTAAAAGCAGCTTCACGCATATTTTTCCCGTATAGTAGGGTAGTCAAAGAGAAACTAGTGTCAAGACACTCCGTTCTCCACTTTTCGCGCGAAATTGAGATATTGCGTGTTGAGTGGCGTAATGCAACGCCGCGCCTAACCTTATGTACCAGAGCCGAGAAATTAAAATATTTGTGGGAATCAAATCCATAACCAATGGCGTTTACAGTCAGACGCTGTCCCACTGCTCCGCCATGGCCTGTTTTATATGTAATTGTTCATATGAATTGATATTCAATTCATGACTACACTACATTGGGAAATACCTTTCAGGCAGATTTTGTATAATTTGGTTTTGGTTCCAAAAAATCATTTCTCATACTTCTTTAGTCTATGCCTGATCTGATATCTATTTGGTGACATATATTTATAGAAAGTATGGAAACATAATTTAGAAAACAAATTAGTTATTTAAGAGTACAGGTATTATTTACAAAGTTACCATTATAAGAATTCGTTAAATATAATATAAAAAATGCGTGCGTCTTGGAAGAAAAGTTTTGTCAAATTTTTTGCATTTTTAAACTACATATTGAGAGACGATATATTTATTTAAATGCAACGAAAAATAAAGCTTCTATTATACTTCTGATATGAACTCAGCTGTGTAAATTAAAATAAAAAGCAATTGTGGTCGTTCTATTTAATATTATTTTAATCTTTATTGTGTACATTGACTTTATAATAGGATTTTCTTTTTAATTGAAATTGAATAAATCAAATAAATATTCAAAAGAAACAAACGAGAAACCAATATTATAGATAATAAATATCATTTCAATGTTTTAATATTTTTCAACGCGTTATTCACATACTTAGACGAAACCGTATAAAAACGTTTATCTAAAATATAATGAGAAGTGAAACTGTCGTACAAGCCGACATCAACCGTTGTGTCAAATTGAAGATTTGAACAATGCCTTCTTATGCCACCACGTTGAATATAAATAAGATAAAACTTACGAAGTGGAGGATTTTTTTGCAAATGCCATTCAAAATCAAAACGTAGCGCTTAAGGGAAATAGGATAATTCTGGAAAATATATTCAAAGCGTTGCAAAGATATTTTTAAAAATATATTATTGTATTACGAAATTGTAATTGTAACCTACATATAAACGTGTAATTTAATTCAAAGTGATTATTTTGTTCCAATACTTTACCGACTTTAGCTTATATATAGAGCTTATTTAAGTTATGTATCTAAGCGATTATAAATCTTATTTTGTAATTTATATATAAAAACGACCCACTCGCTTCATCCGCGTGAACGTCAAAAACACCGGAACAGTTACTTGGTTTGTTGTTTTTAATAACTTTTCTCTGCACTCTCCGCTTTCTCTATTCTCCGCTAAGGAGAATAAATGAACAAAAATGGCTGTTTTTGCACGTCTTACCTAGTACAAATAGTTAGTATTTCCCTTACGCTCTTTAAATTAAAACATAAGGATTTAAATCCAACATCAACAACAGGTTTTAACATTTATTATGTGTAGGCAATGGTAGGCTTAACCGTTGCGTTCACATAATGCAAGAAGATTACAAGAAAAGATGATATAAACTTCGATGCCGATAAACAATATTTGAACGATATATTATTATATATTAAATTTATAGGTCTGTTTTTGTTTTGATAACTACGGCAAGAAACGCTAAAACTTTCTTTAACTTATTCACCAAGTAATATAAAATGTGATTGATATCTGTTGTCTTCTGTCTATAGTGCCAAAGTAAATATTATGTCGTATTAGCAGTCAAAAATCCAAAATCCAATATCAATGTCCATATTACTCTCCAATTTTTGTTATTTCATTAAAAAAAGACATATTTATAAAACGTATAAAAATTTTAACGCAGCGGAACTTGAACCCGTGCCTCTTGAAAACCGTTCCTAAGTGTGCGCATAACACTTTAAAAAAAATGTTAGAAATGGTTTAATTAAGTTTGACTTACATAGCCTATACATGCTGATAAGTAATTATACTAGACCTGACGAGGGAAATTGCCTAAGTTTATAGAGGTCAAGATTATCTGTATAAGTTAGTAGCTCCGTTTATGTATAAAATACGCGTTACCATAGCAACGAGTATGCCAAAAACGTGATAGTAAATGTAACATTTTTTTTTATAAATTTAATGTATTTCTAATGCATTATTATTATTAAAAGAAAAACCTTTTCTGCACTACTTCTCCACTTTAATTATCCATCGCCGTCATCGCGAAGTGGAACAGTGTCTTACTGTAATCGCGATTTGTTGTGGGTTCGATTCCCACCTGACTTTTTTATTCTTAATTCCTCCGCCCTGTCTTCGTTTTAATATATAGATATTATGAAATACTGATTATATTGCTCTAGATGAGTATTGAACCTACAATCTCCATATGCAGTTAGCTCCAATCAACTGCGCCCGAATTCATTAACATCAGACACCTGATACTATGTCATCATAGTGTTAATTGCAAAGTAAACACAATTATAGGAAGAGGCTCTTCAAATTTCCTTCTCTGTGTAAAATGTTTTCATAGGGAACATAAACGTGATAGTAGAATATTTCGAAATGATGAAATTGTATTTATTACAGGCCATTGTGGCGCAGAGGCACAGTGTCTCACTGTGAACCCGATTGGTTGTCGGTTCGATTCCCACTCGGGGCAATGATTATGCTCAAAACATTGTACCGCCACTCAACATGCAACGTGTCTCGGAATTTGGACGGAAAATGGAGAACGCAGTGTCTTGTTGCTAGGTTCTTTTTGACAACCCTGCTATGCGGGAAAAAGCGTGAAGCTATTATTGCTTTCTTTTGAAATAATCTTAGGTGTAGCCTAAGTTGGAGCAATTGTTTTTTAACTATTTATTTATTTAAATTTTCTTAGTCATGGTAGCTCAGTTCACACCAGTTTCATTAAAAATCATGCGTGTAAAATCAAAATTTAGTCAAAGGACTTGCCTGTATTTATGTGTGTATTGCTTTACTATTCGAACGAATAATTAGGTATATTAAATTCGGTTCTTACATATTTAGGTTTCACCGCCCTATATCAAACGTCTCTAATTCGGAATGGATTAAAGGAGTGTCTTGACACTAAATTCTCTCTGCTTACCCTGCTATGCGAAAAAAAGTTTAAAGCTGCTTTAAACATATGAATTAAAGGCAGTGAACAACTGAAGTAATAGATCAGTTGTATGTGATTCATGAACTCAAATTCATACAATTCATGTATAGTATGAAAAAATATCAGATGATATATGTATATATATATAAGGTAGGTTGAACAGAATTTGAATAAAATTTGAAAAAAAATTGTGTTATTTACACAGTTAGGAAATTAAAAAACATATATTAAGAAAATTTCAAAGCGTTCAACTTTATGATAATATTATCTGTATTATCTATCTTATCATTTACATAAGTATATTAAAAAAACATATTTAATAGATAGCATTCTCTCTTGCCAAACGATTATTCGTAGAATAATCTTTGGGTAGCAGAAATTTGTAAAAAATTCTCTACAGAGATTGCTAACAACAAATATAACTTGTAATAAGCGTACAAGAATTACGACGTAGTTGGGTGCAGAACGAATGGCATAGCGGTTAGTGCGCTTGAACGGTTTTCATAAGGCGCAGGTTCAAATCCAAATTTTTATACGTATTCTAAATATATGTTTTAGAATGGTCTAAGCGATGTATATATATTTATGTAACCTTCAAATTCAAATGCAAATTGTTTATGGTGTTCTTAAATTATACAATTTTATTTTCGTTGCAACGCTTTCATCGCTAAATCTCTAAAATTGTCTCAGAACTGTAGCTTTTGGACTGTTTTGAACCAGCAGTGAAATCTATATCTTTAAAAATATAGTCGTGATACAATAAATTAAAGTATTATTAGAAAAATTTGAAAAAAATTATGTCTATATTTATTTTTTAAGTAAACCAGCAACATTTTACTAGATGTTTTTTACTTCTATATTTATCACAGATTTAGCTCGGATAATTCGAAAACGACTTATCTCATTACGCTAAGAACTCACATAAATAAGTAACTCCATTATCCACTTTCTGCACATGGAATAGAATCCAATTACAAATGTCGTCTAACTTAGCCAATGTTTTTTAAAATATTATATAAATATTTGCTTCATCAGAATTAATCATATAAGTATTGAAGAAATTTGTAAACTAAATATAAACTGGTTATTCTAGATAAAGACCAATTATTATATAAGTACAAACAAATTTACATACAGCAGCGTAGACTGTTCATAGAAATACCAACTCTATTGAAATAACCAATTATTTTCTCAGAATTTCTAAATGTACATACTATAATTCTATACAATTGTTCTTCGGTATGAAATATGAATTTTGAAATAAATATTTTATGTTATTATTTTTACCCATAGTTTACCTATATTCTTTACATATATTTTTTTACATTTTTTAAAGCGTTATTCGCACACTAAGGAAATTTAAAAAGACATATTTAGAAAGCTAACTATGCTAACAACAAATATAAGTTGTAATAAGCGTATAAGAATTTCAACGTAGCTGGATGTAGAACGCATGGCTTAGCGGTCAGAGCGCTTGAACGGTTTTAAGAAGCGCGGATTCAAATCCCGCTGCGTTTACATTTTTATACGTTTTCTAAATATGTCTTATTCTTTACATATACTGAAATATCCACTCTTGATTATAAGTTTTTACTCTTTGTACGTGGTCTAAAAATAATTTAAATATGGTAATGCTAACTACATTCCTCAAAGAGATTTCATTTTTAATGACTGTGTTTTTCACGATTAGTGTCACAGGTAAAAACATATATATATATATATATATAATATAAAATACAAGTGCAAAAACAAGTGTATATATTTCGTTACACATATACACTTGTCTTACATAGATTTACTAAAAATTATAATTAATTAAAATGATTATTACTTAAATAGTTAAAAAGTTATTAAAATGATTATTTATCAAATACTTAAAGAAAAAAAAAATTTAAATTGTAAGGGCCTTAGTAATAACTAAGGCGCTTATAAAGGAGAGCTTGTCCTCATTTCCAATAGATTGGTTTTCTACAACTATAGATTCCGTTAAATCTGCACACGTAAGTGCTCTAGTTGGATTGAATATCGACGCCCGCTGCTTTCGAGAGCATATTCTCATACACGCCGTTTACGATATTGTCTTGTTAAAATGATTCTTAGATAATCATATTGGTAAATCTTGTCTTTAATATAATTTTCTCTATTTAATAATTACTGTTTTAAGTTCTTTGATTGAAATACAAAAACACCCGAATTTCAATAGAGTAGACGATTGGAAACTTTCTACCACCTGGGATACCCCTTTCTACCCCTATACTGAAAACTTTGAAGTTTCAGCTCACTTTGCAAGAATCCAGGGCAGTACGCGAGGCATCTAAGAAATCATTGGCGGTAGTTTGATATAATAATTATAACAAATGACAGACAAAAGCCACCTCAGTCTACTTGTGACCACGGACTACTTTAAAGTGTTCGAAACATCGGGTTCCAAAATGTATTTTCAAATACCAATATTATACGCTAGTAATCCGGTTAAAAATAATTTCATTTCAAAAAGTTACTGTTTTATTACACGTTTTGCCATAGTAGATAAATTGACGTGTATGACATTTGTTGCCTTAGCAACGTGCATGTCACTTTTACCAAAGTGTGTATGAAACACAGTACATAGTGTGTGTAATATTTATTTCATTAATTTAATGTATTTGTTATTTATTATAAAAAAATATTGACTTGAAGCATTTTTTCGCCATATAAAATTTACTCAAGCCAAACTTCATACTCCTCCGCATTATTTTCAAGTCAGGGTTGTGTGTGTGTAGACGTTATCAAAATGCGAAAATTCACTTTTGTAAGCAATCAGCATCCATATCTAGATTTATTACAGTTCAGGCTAGCAAAAATTTCACCTTATGATATCAATATGCAAAGTAAAAATAAACTTAACCAAGTCTAAGTGAAATTCAAGTAAAATATTACATATATTATCTAGTACCTTATATGTTGATACATAATTATAAACTTATATGCTAATATCGTACATTCATACACCAACGTTGAGTTTTAACGTAATATCTCTTTCATGATATCATGAGACAGACAGACAGACAGTGTTTAAGGTAACAAAACATGATATCTCAATCATAAAATGGACGGAAAGTAGAGAAGAAAATGTCTTGCTCTGCATTCTCTTTGTTTATCTCGATGGATCTGATCATTAGGATCGAACCCACAACCTCACAGTCAGACGCTAACCCACTACGTATGATTGAATTTTGAATACATTTTTATTCAGCTCAACGCTTTCTATAGCAGGGTGATAGAAAACGTAGTGTGACACTCAATGCCGCGTTTTATTTAAAGGTATTTCTATCATTCCCCCGAATGGAGTTTGAACCCTCAAGCATCGCGTTTCCAGTCCCACTGCGTCACCATGGCCTCACATATTCATAATAGCCATGCTATTATTAATAGTAAACGCATAAAATAGGAACAAAATACTCATTCTATTCTATTTCTTTTACAGCTTCAGTGGCGAGGATATCAAAATTTCTAGGCAACACTGGCACACCGTTAGTAACGACAGGCGGATTCACGTTCGACTTTGTTAAGCCAAAGCAAACGTGCCAGGATGAATTTTATATGATGGTGCGAACTGGCCCTCTAGGCTTTAAGGACTTGGCCTATTTTATCATCGACGTTATGCGACAGTGAGTATAGATTTTTTTATTTAACGATAGATGGGTAAGTACTTTATATGTTTTAACCGTTAAACTCTAGAACGTTTCATCATTTTATGTCGGTATGTAAATATATATATTTTTTATTTTAAGGTGATGGACAAATTGTGTTTTATAATGGTGCTAAGTTATCCCGGTTCAGCATTATTTATGCTTTTGGTTATTTTAAGACTATTATGCTGCAATGCTTATTGGTCGATGGTGGTTCTAATTATATGATTTTAAGATTTTTGATTTATGCTTTATCACTTTTGCATATCGGATAATTTTAAATTTAGCAATTTAAAATTTTGTTCATTATATAATATAACTTTTCAGTAACAAATTAATTGTATGAAGAGTTAAAAAAAATACTTTTATGAAGGAAAAACCGTAGTTTTTGTTTTTTAACAAGCTTTTATTAGCTAAACTTGTATTTATCTGTCTGTCTGTTATGAAAAAAAACTTGCTACTCTATTTCGACCATAATAATGAGAAAACAATTTTAAGCGTGATTCTGTTTGTTTGCTTTTATATATTCATAGCTTTTATTACATTAATATTTTCAAAAATAAAATATAAATAAAATATATTTATATAATATATACATTTATTAACTACTACTAACTGGGGCGATTTAATGCAGACAGAAGAACTCCAATTTAGTAAGTTACCCAAAATGGGCAAAATACGTAGCGATTACCGAAGTTGTTTCATTACGGTCGATGATTATTTGCCAAGTCCATAAGTTTCTTGAAACAAGTTGTAGTCACCTGGGATAACAAGTTTTTTTATCGTTTTGAATTTATTTTCTTCATTTATATATATAACATCCTGCAAATTTGTAATTGATATTGTATTGAATTGCCGTGTGAAAAATATATTCGTATCGCTTCAGCAGTGGGACAGTGTCTTACTGTAAATGCGATTAGTTTTGAATTCGATTCCCACACGGGGGAATTTATATATATATATATATATTAATTTCTTCATTTGCTCTGGTAACTGATATATTTCAAAGCGCGGTGTTGATTTCCACCACTCAAACCACAATGTCTCGATTTCGGAAGGAAAGTGGAGAACGGAGTGTCTTGAGACTAAGGACGTAATGTCGTAAAATATGCGAAAAGTGGAGAAGGGAAAACGTATTTTTATTAGTAAGTTTTATATTTTAGCTCAATGATCGTTTTCGATTTTTGAACTATATTATCTAATACTATGTAGTAATTTCTTCAATTTTTATCATTCGATATTATAAAGACTTTTTTGTTGGTATAATTTTGATTCAGACAACAAAGACTTTACAAAAGATTCTTATAGCCATGCTGCTGCGCTTAAATTTCAATGTTTCTAAAAATATTTTTCAATTTCCTAAGTGTGTAAATAACACTTTAAATTGTTAAAAATAAACCATAAATTTAGTTAATACTGCCACTTTGTCTGAGCTCCTAAGTGGCAAAGAAAAATGCCTGTAGCAGACGTTTTTCTAAAATGTTATTTTTATAAAACGAAGCATAGACATCGCGACCCGTTATTGCTACCGTAATATTAAAATTGTCTCTTATTCAAAAGCTCAGTGATTTATTAGGTACTTCGGTTTAATAACATATAAAATTTGTACGTAAATAAAAAATGTATTTTCGAATACACGCGATTAATCCGTTTAAAAATTGTTTCATTTCAAAATTTTATATGTAGATATTTAAAGATTGCGTTTGATATTTTGGTGCCAATTTTTTTAGTTTTTTTATTTTATTTACATATATATATGATACAATAGAAATATGCACATAATAAGTATTGACAAAATTTTTTGTTCAAAATTACACTTAATGAGGCTGTGTGGCCTTTGTAAGGTTATAGGATATGAATATATATGTATATTTATATATATTAAATAGCTTGTCATAGACTATTGGTTCACTATATTATAAATAATAGCAACTCAAACTCTATTATTCGCGATGATAGTAGATTTGATCCTATTTGTTAAAGTATTCATATTTTTTTTAAAAAAATTCACAAAACGTACATCTTATCCAACTTATGCTTTTCCGGTCCCGTCAGGCAAAAAAAAGCCATTAGATTCAAACAAACAAAATGGTTTTACCAGCTTTACGAGTTTCCGCATAACAGAGGCAGACCTAGTAATAAAGGCAAGTCACTTTATTCTCCGCCTGAATTCTATATATTTTATGTGCTGAGTGTGTAAATCAAAATAATTTAAATATAATCATTATTATAGTACCTTACTATTTTCTTACCCTTATAAAGAATTAAGAAATATACTCTTCGTAAGGGTTCTTTGATGAGCTTGTTAACATTTCTCTTTCAACTTTACTTATCAAACTAATCCTATTCATTTCTTTCATGTAAGTTTTGTATCAGTTTTATTTCCGACAGCCGCGTTACAAATCTCTATCAATTTTCGTGGTAATTCTGTAAAAATTAAGTTTCGTATTCTCCATTTTAGTAAAAGTTTGATATTTTTTTTATACATTTAATATGACAATGTGGCCTGTGTCTTTTGTTAGGTTTTTCTGAACGAATTCATTTTTTTATTTTCTTAGTAAACATTACATCACGCTTTTACAGGCTTAGTAGAGTGAGAGACATTGCAAATTATGTGGCGGAACTCAACGCCGTGCTTTGTATAGTCACCAGAGCGGAGAAATGACAATATTTTAAATAGAATCCTTCCCCCGAGTGGGATCCGAACCTACAAGCATCGCGTTACAGTCAGACGCTGTCACACTACGCCAAAATGGCGTCCCTTACTAAACTAGGCTTAAAACTAAGATATATAATATAAAGAGATATAATATATAAGTGAATTATTTAGATGAATAATTTTACTTTGCATTTTTTTACCTTAATATTACTTATATGTTCTATAAGTTTTGGATACGAAGCCCTTATTTGATAAGGAAAAACACCTAACATATATAAAACTTAATATTAATTAATAAAGGATATGTATAATGAGATGATATTTACGAGTAACCATATTTTAATGATAAAATAGGTGTTACACAATACACTGTATTTTGTACAGATTTTATATTATTTAAAAGTAATGTAAATAATTAAATTAATGTAGGAAAAATAAGATGTAAATTTAGTTTTTTCATGATATTTGTTTGAAAACTAAGGATTAGGTAGAGTGAGGAGAATTTTACCTATAATATACTTGGATCGCAAGTCCCAAGCACTGCATCTGCAATATTCTGCAAGGTGAATCCGTGGAATGCTAAGGAAAATATTCCACATTGGAATTTGACACGACGGTCAAGTGTAGTTCATAACAATATTATAACTATACCTCAATGGTGTTGAATACATTGTTAAACTCATCATACAAATTTAACTATAGACCCGTTCGCGTATTTGCCTGCGTAAGTCAAAAGACGATTTGAAAATATTTAAGTAGTAAAAATATATATTTTAAACATTTTCGTACATAACTTAATTTAGAATGAATAATAAAATATAAAAGCGAAACATTGATGTTTAATTTTCTTTTCTGTTTGTTTGTGCAAGCTAATCTCAGAAACAGCTTAATCGATTTAAACGCAAGTTTAAACATTATATTGTGGTAGACTTCCCTTAATATTTACGGTTAATATTCATTTCAATTTGTTCATAAATAAAAAAGTTGCAACAATTTAATTTATAAATTTAAGCAAAGTTTGTGATTAAAGTCACGTGAATAGTCTAGTCATATAATTTACGCAGGCGATGCCGCAAGCCGGTCGCTAGCGTAAAAATAAAAATCAATACTTCCAATATAGAAACAATGTCATTGAAAGAAATTAGAGCAAAAAGTTAGTACCACGTGTTCATACACCATACGGGATGAAATATAGTTTTTTGAGTAAGTCACACGTTTTAGTGGTGGGATTTTAAAAAGCCTATTGATAAATCTAATAATTTATTTTGATGCTTTTACAATATTAAAATTTTAATACGGAAATTGAGTAAGCCATACTTTCAAAAGACTTGTGAAACAAAAGATAATGATTTCTAAATTGTAACAGGCTTGTTAGATATTTTGTAAGAACAGGTCAATTTAAATCAAGAAAGGTACAATTAAAAATGAAAAATATTTTAGCTTTTATAAGTTTCCTTTTGACTATTTTACTTCTTATTAATAAGAGTAATTGATGGAATTATTATTTCACCAAATTATTATAAAAGCGTGTTAATATAAATATAAACATACATATATTTGTTTTGCTAAAGTCTGGAACCAAACCTGTTAACTACAAAATTGTTGCTATGGAAATATGATAAAATATTTCAGTAATACTTAAGTATTATATTACATAACTAGTTGATGCCCGCAACTCCATTTGTGTGGATTTCGTGACTTAAACGAAAACAATGTAAATATAACCTCAAGTGAACTAGACCTCACAGGCCTCACATTTTCAGTCAGATGATGCGGCAAAGTTCAATATAATTTATTTGTTAAAGGGAACAGCCCACCATACTGATCAATTTTACTCCCTTTCTAAGTTTAGCTGGTCTGTCAAGGTTTTTTCCAGGTGGTCCAGTCTATAAAATCAATTATAGCCTAAATCCTGCCAAAGCTACAATAAAAAAGTTTTCATTAAAATCCGTTCAGTAGTACCGAAGAAGTGCGCGTGCAATCATCGTTTTTACTATTTTATTATAGTAGGTTTTATAGAAGAACAATGTAATATACAAATTATATTCAAAAACTCAGTTATCCAATGTATATAAAAAAAACATTTAATTTATAAAGTTTAAAAAAAATCTATATTAAGTGACTACAGATATACTGTGGTATTTAGGTTTTGAAATCTAAATTCATTTATTACACATACAGTTCATTTTTTTGAGTTTCAAATTTGTTTTATTAACTTCAAATTTATATTTTATATTATAAAATTCATCTTAATCAATTTTCTTCATACTTACAATAAGAGTATTGTAAATTCAAGTAGGTATTTTTTTTATCTATATTAAAACGATTTATATTTATTTTCGTCCCTCTTATAATACTGAATAGGCAAATAAGCCGTTGTAATTTATGTTTAAAAAATTGACAATTATAAAAAAAATGTGATTCTAAAACAAACTAGAAAAAGTAAAAGGTTATTTATTGAAAGCTTTTGCAAAATGAAAAAAGTTACAAAGAAAATATTCCAACATAATTTTCTCGTGATATTATTATTTCTCGTAAGAAAACGTGCTTGTTATCTGTTATTTTTATTATTTCTTAGAAAGAATGAAACATCCCCAAAGGTTAATTATTATACTTGTTTTGCATTTAAAATAATTGGATTTTCACTTTAGTATATCAATATAATAAATAAATAGGTAAAAATTTTGTTTAATTGTTTCGCAATTTTGTGAGATTAATTGGAACAATTTAATGAAAAGCCTTATTTTCCTCTTCCTAAAACCACGTATATATATATATATATGTATATATATATATATATAGCCAGGTGGTGGAACTTAAATTCGTATACGTTTTATATAATGTAATAATTTTAATTCTGGTACTCATTTCCAGCAAATTCTAGAAAGATATTTAAATACGGTTTTATAAAATAAATTGATTGAAAATAATGGACTTGCAATTTATATATAAATATTTATTTTACTAATATAATTATAAAATAAAGAAAATCATATTTTTTTGGTATATATAAGTAATTCACGTGTGATAATCACAATTGAACGCACAAGAGTGGCTTTGCACTAACACATTTTCTTTCAACGCCATCTAGTTACAACTGGCGGCAACTTCTCCTCATAAACGAACCTGACGCTCAAGTGCAAGTCGCCGGAAAATCCACCTGCCATCTAATGATGAAAACATTCGCAAACTACTTGAAAATTGAAGATATAATCTACACACCATGGGATACTACATCGGACGGCGGCCTCAATTACACTGAAAATCTGAAATTTTATCTCGGCTACAAATATACAAGTAAGTCAATATTTAAATTTTCCTTTGTTATCGCTAATACTTTGTAAAAAAAGGTAAGTTGGAAATAATATAAAATCCCTCATATTATGACAACGCTAATATATTATTTTATTATATTTTAAATAAATATATTAAGTAACAATAACGTTAATAACTTTTGTCGCAATATAATTGTAATGTAATAAAAATTTGGCGTCAAAAAGGAAAAAACAAAAGTTGCTTACTTATCTTGAACTTACTTAAGGTAAGTTAAGCTACAACACAAAGTGTAAAATAATATTCAACGCATTAACATTTTTACATACTTATTTAGATTGTTTTGATTACAAGTTACATACTATAAGATCTTTTTTTAAATTAGTGAGCTTTCTCTGAATTTTACACTGTACTAAAGGGCAATAGCACAGTGGCTAAGAATTACTGTTTAAAATATGAACAAGAATAATTTACTGCTAATATTGTAAAAAACCTATTTACCAATAGACAGCGTTACATTACACCTGAGTTTCTATTCCACACGTTTTACAACTACTCAACGATAGATGGCGCTAAACAACATTTTAACTTCTACAGATATAACTGGTCTCGCGCCGCGCTTTTATATGATACTGCCAGTTTTCATAACATGGTTGGATCTAGGGGAGGATTTTTACTAGCTAGTACATTACATGAGCATATGTTATATGAAGGTTTTAATATATATGGATGGGAAATGCAGCCGTCGCAAAGTGCTGAAGAGCTCCTAATACAATCTGTTGGAAACAACTACGCTAGTGAGTTAGTTTGAAAACGGTTGAGGGAGCACGATTTGAAATAATTAATTTTGCACATGGCTTTGGTCACAAACTGCGGCGGTGAGTTCCGCCACTCAACACGCACATCTCGATTACGGGCAGAAAGTGGAGAACGGGGTACCTTGACACTAGGTTCTCTTTGACTACCCTGAAGCTACAAATAAAAAATATACTTGTATATCTAAAGTTACGAAAGTTGATTATATTTCATGAAATATGTCATCCCATAAAGCGAAACAGCAACACTGTATTGTTTAGAGCTTATATTTACAAATACAACGCAAAAGCTTACATAATTTTATAACAAAGCTATCTTACTTGAAAATCAATTACTAAATTGAAACTACTGCACTAAAGCGCTTACAAATATTGGCAATAACGAAATAATATTTCATCATCAAATAAACGACTTCCTAATAATATCAAATAATACACTTAAAATATTTATAATTCACCTATTTACGTTCATAATTTAACATTTTTACTAAAAAAGGACATACATATTTAGAAAACCGTCAAGTTCTTGAACGGTTTTCAAGAGGCGCGGGTTCAAATCCCGCTGCGTTCAAATTTTTATACGTTTTCTAAATATGCCTTTTTCAATTTCCTTAGTGTGCGAATAACACTTTTAAAAAATGTTAAAAAAACATATTTACTGTTGGTTTACTTATATATTATGAATAGATATATTTTTACATATATCTATTCATATATATATATGTAAAAATATATCTCTATACATATACGATAACATAGAACTCTAAGAAGGTTTTCGAGTTTTTTTATTACAGAAAAAAAATAAGTTATAACACCCCATTCCCCACTTTTCACCCGAAATCGATACATTGCGTATTGAATACCGGAACTCAACGCCGCCTTTGCCTTATCAGAGAGATGAAATGAAATGAAATTAATTTAAACAATTAAAAACACTGTCTTATAGCGTCACGGCGGATATTTTATGTCCAGTACAACTTTAAGCAATAGTAATTATATATTTTTATTAATCACAACTAAAACCAAACATCTCAGTTATAAAAAAATATTATTAGAAAACGTATAATAATATAAACGCAGCGGAATCAAATCTGCGAGCGCCTCTTATAAGCCGTTCAAACGCTTTTACCACTAAGCCATGCCTTCGTTTTCTAAAAATGTTTTTCACATCCTAAGTGTGTGAACACCTTAAAAACATTAAAATATCTAAGCTATAATATTATAATTCCACTTATAAATCTATGCCTTTTGATATTTACTCAGAATGATTGAATGATATGACAGTAAGCTTCCTTATATCCCATAAGGGATTTTTTGCGATTAGTTATATAAAATATCACGCAATTTTGTACTGTTTAAGTAATGAAGAAAAATGTTATTACTTAATTTAAATTCTTGCCGAACGCCAAATAGCTGTTGGCTCGACATAATTTATTACTGCCAGTACAAAAATGTTGCTTCGAAAGTAACAAAATATAAAATCAATTTGGCTTTAGCTATGTTATAAATGAAGGTAGAGCTCCTGGCTCTCTTAAAGTAATGTCAAGAGAGAACTTATTCTTATTATAAGATTATTGACCTTTTAAGGTTTTATAGAAAAGGTTTTATAATTTCTGACAAAGCTGTCGATAAAACTAAAATAAGGCGTGTGTGTGCAAATCATACACCCAGGTAATAATATATGTATAGGTCTCGAAGTTCTTATTTATTTATTTGCGCATGAAATTCATCTTTTGAAGTTTCGAATGTGTGACTGAACTTTAAATTCGTTCTTTTAATTTAGAAATTTACCTTTTTTATGAAGAAGAAGAAGATTTTATAAGATAAGTTCAAAAAACTAATATATATATATATATAAAAGCTTGAGTGAAAGTACTTTGTTAAACATCGCACTTTCTTTTTGATTAAAACTCGATTGTAATTTTTTGGAAAAGTAAAGGAAGTCACAAAATTTTATGTGACGAAAGGTATAAAACTAAATTTAATTAATAAAAATATGATATGCTAAAACATTTTTAGGAAACGTATAAAAAGTTGTACGCAGCGGGATTTCAACCTGCGCCTCTTGGAAACCGTCCAAGCGCTAAGCCATGCGTTTTATTTCGATTATATATATATTATATATTAAAAAAACAATTATGTTAAAAAAAAGTAGCTAAAAAAATAATTAGGATAATGGAGTTTATCCCATTACAAATCATTACAATTCAAATGCTAACAAGACATAAATGATATGATATGATGATAACACGAAGGACTCAGTATGGGATGTATTATTCTGTGTCTAAGATTTGCTGTTTACTGATTCGAATTTAAGCAAAAATCAAGAGATGTCTGACCGAGGTTGACATATCAAATATAACGGCAGATGCGTACTCTCAGAAAGCACTATTTTAAAAAAGACATATTTAGAAAATGTATAAAAGTTTGAATGCAGCGGGATTTGACCCCGCGCCTCTTGAAAAGCCGTTCAAGCGCTCTGACTGCTAAGCCATGCGTTCAGTTCCTTAGTGTGGGAATAACACTTTAAAAAATGTAAAAAAAAAGCACTATTTAACAACGCTGAATCCGCATCGCTTGTATTAGAAACAGCACCAAGAACCTAGGAGACTTACGTGCTCTTTGAACACAAACAATACAAACTTCACAAACCAGCACTTATTTGCACACTTATAATCTGAAAGCTTTCGCATGCAAATTTAAATATCCGCACGACACAAACACAGATGCCATCATCCAATTGGTCCTAACTGTGGATATATCCCTGATAAATCACTTTGGAATGATAGTGGTTATCCTAAATGGCATACATCAACCAGGACCTAATGTGCACTCACAGTGCACCCACCGTTACTTACACACCAAAAGAAATATATTTTGAAATACTAACCACTAGAGAAGTACATTCCCTCCGTATATAAAACATTAAGGCGGTGACAGCACCGCGAGACCTAAAGCCCTTTACTTCACATTCACTTAAAAGGAGAAAGATTCCTTGATCAGCCAGGGACATAGGTTCAAAGATGCTGACGATCCCCGAGGCCTCAAATAACAGCTACACGACAGCAGCTGACCCTACGACAGTGGTGGGGAGTCCGACGTGGTTAAAACACGAAAAGCAAAACGGGCAATTGACCAAATTGTGGAGTCCGATTTGTGTTGATGGTTGGCCGTTATAGATAGGAACCAAGTGGTCATATCCTCTACTATATAATTACAATGACGTCAAACCCCTATCCTTAAGTAAAAATATATGAATGATAAGTATTACGATAGATTTAGTTGTTAGTATTAGTTATATAAGTAAGTATTGCTCATAAACAATTAGGTTAATTAATTACATTTAATTCAAGCTAGGAAAAGTAATCACAAAAAAATTCCTCTCTTAAAGAATAAATAGATACACTAAGCTGTTTATGACTCGTTTATACCTAGTTTAAAGTATTCATATGTTATAAATAAATTGTAATAAATAAAATTAAATATATAAACAAAAATTGCCTATTATACATTATCCGTAGTATCTAAAACAATACTGGAAATAAACAGAATTTGTTTTTATAACAAACCTAGAATGAACTTAGTATCAATATTAAAGTCCCGCAAATAGACACATTGCGCATCTATCCTAATAAGAGGTCTCGAATAGGTCCAGAAAACCCTTCCACAATATTAAATACGTCTTTCTGACAAATGAAGCCGCCCGCCCTTCTCGGAAATTTTTAAGTTTTTCCATTTACCCCGCAAAATGAAACGCCTAATATTCTGCTTATTCGACTTATACTACGTCGTTCGTAAGTGAAGTAAACTTGGTCTTATTACATGGTATTCGTTTTGCATATTTCTTTAACAAGTTGAATAAAAGTTGAAAATGATATATTTTTTACAGCTTCACGCTTTTTTCCAAATAGGCAGAGAGAATCTAGCAAGTCTGTCAAGACACTCACTTCTCCATTTTCCGCCTGAAATTGTGGCATTGCTTTGTTACGTGGCAGAACTCAACGCCGCGCTTAATCTTAAGTACCAGAGCAGAGGAAAGAAAATATTTTAAATATATCTTATATACAAATATGAAATTATAATTTTTACTAAAAAAGGTTTTCATAGATTGCACAAATTTATAATGCTCTTTAAAATTAAACTATTTTTAACCGGATTAATCGTGTATGATTTTGGTATTCGAAAATACATTTTAGAACCCGATGTTTCGAACACTTTACAGTAGTCCGTGGTCACAGGTAGACTGAGGTGGCATTCGTCTGTCATTTGATACAATTGCGATTAATTCCGATAAAAATAGTTTAATTTTAAAATGTATAATAATCGTAAAAATCAAAGAACTTATTTTATAATGCTTGTTAGCTGTTAAAGCGTCGTCTGTACTTAATAACTCGTCTGTACAAAATACTTTTCAGGTGTTTGTAATAGTCTTACTCTCTGATTGGACATTTGTGTTATAGCTATTGCTTTGGTGCTATGTCTATTTATTGAGTTAATTATGTTGAAATATTGCATATGTTATATGTAAAATGTGTGTTATATGTAAAAAACCGGAAACGTGTACAATTTTTGAAACGATAACAAACTGCAATTAAACTATATACACGTTCGAATGTAGTATTTTTTTACTTTATAATATATTTTAATTATTAAGTAAAAATACACACGCTAATATCGTCGCGTATTATTTTCATTTTGTTAGCTTACTGCATAAATAGAAATCAATGAAAACTTATATTACGAAAAATAAATCATTATAAGTTGTTGAAAGTAATATGCTCGTATAAAGCTTCGGATAAATTTAGATTTTATATCCCAATTTAAGATGCAACACGCCAAGTTGTTTTCAAAACTCATAAAATTACATTAAAATATGTATGTGCAATGGGTTTAACGTCGTCACGATTTTGTCTGTACGTTCTCGAAAAGTCTTTGTATTGTATATAGTCGTATTTTTATACGATACTATTCAAAATGAGATTTTCGTTATATTCAAATTTAACTGCATAAATTAACTTTCAGCATGTCTTTCTAGATTTGTTTCATTTGTTATGTTATTTGCATTTAAAAATGATACAAATATTTTTAAGTTAAGTGTAATTTTAATTTTATTCATTCTATGTGATGTTTTATGTTTACTAGAAATTACAGTATTGGGTCTTAAAATATAATTAAATTTTATTTTTAAATTAACCTATTTGAACCGGAATAATTACGTATAATTTGGTATTTGAAAATACATTTAAGAAAATCCGACGATTCGAACACTTCACTTGTCCGTGGACTCAGAAGGCTTCCAGTTCATCCAGTTGGACACCAATGAATTTAAATATTTTTGCAAGCAATAAATTTGGCCTTAGTGCCTACCAAAATAATCAAGTATCCAGAAAACCGCATCAAAATAAGAGAGAAAAATATCTTTATTTTTATTGAAATTTTAATAATAGCAATTTGAAATGTGCCATTTGTTAATTTTAATTTGAGATATTTCATGAAGGCTTAAGTAGTACTATTTAAGTACTACTGATGCTCAATAGAACCTCTGAGAGAACAGGGGTTTCTTGCGATTGCTTTAATGCTGGTGGAAATGGCAGAATTAAAGCAATCGCATAGTGACTTGTTGATTTAGGCAACTTAACACCTTAACTATAGACAATCCCCAAATAGGAATGGAACCCACAGCCAATTGCAGTTACAGTCAGATACTGCCCGACTGCGTCACAATTGGCCTTTTCAACTCTTATAATATATGATAGAAAATAATAAAAAAAAATTAATAAATAGAATAATATAATAATGGATCCAAGTGATATCCTGCACTTTAGATCGATTGAAAAGCAATACGAAGCTTACTTCAAATATGTGCTTTTATACAAAGCTGTTGGCAAAAGCTATTAGAATACGATATATCTTTGTAATACCACTATTATGTATATATATATATATATATATTATTTTGGTTTGTATTTTTTCTATTCTCTACACAATTTACCCGCAAATTCTAACTCCTACACTTCCACAGGTTGACTGGACGAGATCTCTTCTAGAGATAAGTTCACCTTTTACTTTGTATTTTTTTTTAATTACAATAAGGAATATAATATGTATTTTGTGATATGATAATTTGAAAGATAACTGGACGTTGGTCCTCTGACCGCATAATTTTTGTATAAGACTATTAAAAGCTCTTCCTTCGCGCATTAATATCCATATATTATATCAATAAATTTCGTTATTAAGTAAATTTAGTTTCCTTCATTTATAGTATCTAAGATAAAGTATAGTATAAATATAAGTTAAAATACAGAACAAACTTCAACTTCTAACTTCAACTTCCAACTGCATCTTCCCACCAACATAGAAGCCATTTTAAAGAGTGAGCGAGAAACGTAGCGCGTAAAATTTTCTTTCCTTAAATCGAAAAGATTAAGAAATTTAAATTATCAATGGTCTATTAATATATTATTATTTAACACGTCTATTAAAGTCTTTATTCGTTATTTGGCAACTGGCTGAAAGTGGTAGTTCTAGGTAGGTCTTGGTAATTTGTAACTGTAATCAGGTGTTTAGATTCATAACTTTGGATTTTGAGATTTTTATACGTTTTCTAAAAAATAATTTTAAGGACCTCTGTCAGGTTAAAAAATTCGCAATAAAAACCATTCTTTTTTTTGGAAAATGGAAACGAACTGATAATTTAGGATGCAGTGCTTTATCACTAAGGGTCACAAGCTTACTAAACGCGGGATAAATAAATTACATATTCTTCATAATATTCTTGAGGTCATCGTTGGTGTAATGTGACAGTGTCTGACTACGTGATAGCTGTGGGTTCGATTCCCACTCAAGTAAATGAATTCATTTTAATTAATTCGTTTCTCCGATGAGTGAGTTAGGCCACTCAATACGTAATATCTCGAATTTGGGCGAAAAGTATGTGATGAATGGAGTGTCTTGACGCAAGGTTTTCTCTCTGCCAACTCTGCTATGCGGGGAAAAGCGTAGAGCTGAAAAAAACAAGTTCTCTTGTTTGAACACTTTTCAATATTAATGATTGAATTGGTTATGAAAATATTATTTCAGCGACACGTGAATGTACGTCAATATTAATTTAAAATCCAATCGACATTTTTGCACTGAAAACGTATATTTTCATAAAATTATACTCATATTTGGAGATGGATTGGAAATGTGAATTTCTCGTAATAATTTTATGTCAAATATTAACGTTTTTTTAAATAACAATGAACATTCCTCATTTTATAAAAAATTATACATCGACTATTAGTTTTATTTATCTGAACGAATGACTTTTGCATTATAGTATGTTATATTTTATTACGGAAGCAATTGTCGTTAAAATATTATGAGTGTTTATGAAATAGAAGTATTCACCGTATATTCATATAAATTTGCTAACATTTAAAAAGATGAAAACTGTAGAACGACGAGAACCGAATTACCAAAAGAGAAAATCCTGTGGTACACCGTTGTACGAATGTATATGTAACATACACAGTTGCACATGGCCAGACTAAGTACGTATATACGGCAAATAAAATAATATATAAAAATTGCTTTATTTACCAAATCATACTAATATTTCTTTAGTTAGACAAACTCAAAAACTCATTTTTATATCAGTAACAATTTTGGGGCAATTAGGAAGAACAGTTTACAACTATGACATGAGAGCGCTTGGATTTTATATTTGCAGGAACTCCTCCAGTCCATACGTACATATAAATATTAATCAGGACTCCACTAGCCCTAACATAATAGAAAAAAAAAACAAAATGCATAAAAACCTTTCTCCGTTTATTGATTCTGCAACTGCGCAGACTCGTTATTTAATAAAGAAAAAGAAAGAGAGAAAAAAGCTAACCAAAAATATGCATGGATCTCTATATAGATTGAAATAGATCGAAATAATCTATATAGATAGAAAAATTCTTGGTACAATAACATGAAAACGTTACGCAGAGGGACAGCGTCTGACTATAAGCACAATTGTTGTGTGTTTGAATCCCTCTTGGGGGAATGATAATATTTGAATTAATTTAATTTTAGCTCTGGTGACATGGTAATGCGTGGCTTTGATTTCCGCCACTCAACACACAATGTGTCGGATTCAGGCAGATAGTGGAGAACGGAGTGTTTTGACGCTAGATGCTCTCAGCTTATTCAGCTATGCGGATAGAAACAGAAAATATTGTATAATAGCTTATAGCAAATACTTATTTCAACGGGAAAATATAGGTTATATATATAATAGAAGAGATTGTTAGTCCCACTTAGTTTATGTCAGAGAACGCTATATATAAATAACATTGTCAGTTTGAACAAATTACATTACTACAAATTCATTCCTGTAAGTATCAAATTGAGCTTATTAAATTTGAAAATCAAAAAATTATGCAGCAGTCCTTTCATAACGATGAATTTAAATCTCAATGAATAAATTTGAAGTTCAAAAAACTTAATTAATAGATCTAAGAATAAGTTTTAAATTCTAAACTAAAATTTCCTCGGTCTAGTAATAAAAACACGGAGTTACGTTCCAAAAGCAGGCTACTTAACAAGCAATGTCATTCTATGCAAAATGTAAAGTACCACCCTCGCCTTCAGGGTGCTCTGGGGTTTCTTCCAGAGCACCCACGGCCACGATGATTTGCAGGAGGATCACCATAATCCTCCGTCAGCCTCCTCTAGGGTAGGGGGAGTTGGAGTTGAGCATACTGCCTTCTCTTATCCCCTGGTCTACGAAGACGGAGCAGTTCTTAGGTAGTGGAGTACCTCATTATCGTGTGGTATACTCCACTACCTAATAGGTCAAGAGTTTGAACTCGTGGTGTGGGTTACAATAATCATCAATACGAGTACATTAATCTAGTATAAACAGTTGGCGCAATTTTGCTCGCAGTTGAAAAGCGTCCATTGTAGACGAGTCATAATACGATATGGACGGAAAGAGAAATAGTGGATGATCTATTTATTTATATATATTTTCGACTTCTAGCTCTTCCAAACTCAGTTCTTCACTTTCCGCCCGAAATCGAGACATTCCGTGTTGAGTGGCGGGACTCTACGCCTCGCTATGTTTTGCTTGCTTGCGCTGACTATAATCTCTCGAGTTGAAAATGTAGGTACATTTTCAACTTGTATATATTAAGTTATATATATATATATATATAATATTTTTATGAAATTGTTAAGATTAATTAAGTACTATAATTGTATTTCAAGGAGTTCACAGCAAACTCCCTATACATGTACCGAGTGCCAACTGAAAGTGTCTACAAGACAATGTTTAGGGCTATTACTTTACGAAAACGGTTTTTTGTTCACTTCTTACCCGTACATAGCAAGGTAGGCACAGATGACCTAATACCGTATGTGTAGTTTTCTGCCCTTTTAGGTATTGCGTGTTAAGTGCGGTACTTAATGCTGATTAATCAAAACAGAACAATGAATGTAAATTCTATACAATTTGGTTACATTTATATGTATATGCATATATTATGAAATAAAAAGTAGAATACTTGACAATTAAAAGGAAATAGCTTGTCTTAACATTTAAGGTGAAGCAACGTCTGACATTCATTGCCGAATGGTAACATCTGGAGTTTATTTCAGACATGACTTAGACTGTAGGCAAAATAGAACACTATTTTTGATATTAATACTAGATGGCGTTAGTGGCGATTTTATTCACCTTAGTTTTTAACTTACCATTAGGTAGCATTCGCAACATTTCGCTTTGTAGAAGATTTTTACAGACAAAACTAAAATGAAATTGCAGAGATTATTGAATAAAACTTTTGAATAGATTAAATGATTTTTTTGATACAGGTATAAGAATTCAAATTGACTTTTCATAGCTAAGACAGGACAATGTCTATTATGTAGCTAGTGTATTATAAAATTACTTCAATCAACCCTAACAACGCAACGCACTCAAAGGATTCGTCTATTGTTTGATCTGCGCCCGTACACTGTAGAGTTGTATTCTGGGTAGGAAATGAAACGGTTCAGTGAGTGAAATGGGTTACGTCAGTAGTCTAAGCGTTTGATATTTAATATAAGCATATTACACAGGTTCTAGCTACCCACGCTTTGTACTAAATTGGAATGAGAACTTCAAACAATATCCGTATATTAAGATTACTATGGTATTTGGAAAAATTAATTAATAGGCCATCTTGGCACAATGGGACAGAGTCTAACAGTAATCGCGTTTGGTTGTCGGCTCGAATCCCAGTCGGTGGAATGAATAATTTTCATTACTCCGCTCTGGTGATCATGACAAACTGCGGCGTTCAGTTCCGCCCCTCACATGCCTCGGTTTCGGACGGAAAGTGAAATATGGAGTGTTTTGGTACTAGCTTCTCTCTGTCCAACCCTGCTATGCGGAGAAAAAGCGTGAAATTGTAAAAAAAAATATGACACTTGAATCTATGAGTGCTTCTTCTTCTGCCTTACAGCTTATGTCATTAAATACTTACTTAAAAAAAAAAGTAATTACTATATTTTAGGCTAATATTTTAGGTTAATAGATCCTTTCTATCTATTTTGCTATACGGGAAGGAAACGTGACTATAAAATAATATTTTCAATTAAGCGTGAATAAATAAATTATATTTTCAGTTTTTCAAACAATATAAGAATGGTAAAACAAAACATATTTTGAGAAAACATTTAAAAATTTTAAGGCAGCGGTATTTGAACCCGCAACTCTTGGAAACCGTCCAAGACTTCCAAGAGGCGCAGGTTCAAATTCAGCTACTTTTAAATTATTATACGTGTTATAAATATATGTTTTTCAATTTAATAAGTGTGTGAATAACTTTAAAATGCTAAAAATGGTGTAGCTAATTTTAACCTCGTCTTGTATATATTATGTCGGATAAAAATTGGACACTTAAATATTTTTTGTTACTAATAAAATACTAACTTTTATCCGAATGATTAAAATTCAACTTTGTAAGTTTTATATATTTTTTTCGTTGTTCAGTTTGAAAATTTTATAGAATTTAAATAGATAGCTTAAAATCTTATCTCTCATAGACTTGATATACATTTAGTAAAATAGATTGAGTTTTCTACTTGGCTTTTTAATTCATTTGTAAGACTTAAATGGGAATGGGAATAGGAAATTTCGAAATGAACGATATTTCTAGGAAACGTCTGTCATAGAAAAAAATAGAATATTCTCTATGTTATACAAAATGTATATACGTAACAACAAAAACATATGTATTTCAAAAAATACACAAAATATCTTATTGCTTCAAGCAATCTCTTACAAACGACCTTTCATAATATACTTATAATATGTTTACTCAGTTTGCTTAGACGAAAGACCGCCTAAAAAGAATAAAAGACTGGAAAAATGATAAAAAGTCTCTAAGTGACAAAGTAAGAAACCATAGTGACTTAGTTCTCCGTTTTTCAAAATTCACATAAATTATAAGTAGGAAATTATTTTAAAAACAAAATATTATCGAATTATTCTGTACATATTGTAGGAGTACATATTGTAGGAGTGCATATAATGTAAGTAGTCCGCCATCTTGAGCGTTCCGGCATGTTGGGTTAAGTTTTGTATGTCGTCACATAGGTAACTAGACATTGTCATTCAAACAATGCGTGTATGCAAATATTCAGCTTTTGTTTTTTATAAGTGTTATCAAATACTTAAATTTAAAAGTGTATTAATGCAATAGCTTCACGCTTTATTCTGCATAGCTGGTAGGCGTTAAGCCGCCAAATTCGCGCCACGAAATGAAAATAATCACTATGTAATCATGGAGATACAACCCACAACCATCGCGTCTAAAGTAAGACGCTGCCCCACAATGCCACTATAGCCTTAGATATAAAAATATTAATATTTGCGACTACTCAAACATAAAAAAATAAAGACATCTTTATTTTCGAATTTCTTGCACAAAAAAATTGTATATTCTAACCCAACCAGTTAATAATTCTTAGGAGCATTAAAATGTTAAATAAAACACGTCCAACTGATTTTCCTTTCCGCGCTCTGCGTAATATGAGTGATAATTAAATATTTAATATTAAGCGGAAAGACCGCTTGTTTCTGTGAAATATATGTATGTTTTTAAATGCTGCATATAAAAAAAATCATTGCGTAAAAGAGACATATTTAGAAAACGTATAAAAATTTGAACGCAGCGGGATTTGAACCCGCGGCTCTTGAAAACCGTTCAAGCGCTCTGACCACTAAGCCATGCGTCCCACCTCCAGCTACGTTGAAATTCTTATACGCTTATTACAACTTATATTTGTTGTTAGCATCTCTGTAGAGAGATTTTTACAAATTTCTGCAACCCAAAGATTATTCTACGAACAATCTTCTGGCAAGAGAGAATGCTATTTATTAAATATATATTTTGTTAACATTTTTTAAAGTGTTATTCCCACACTTAGGAAATTGAAAAAGACATATTTAGAAAACGTAACGAAAACGTCATTGCGTAAATCACACACATTTTTCTTATTTTGCAGTGTAGTTAAAGAAAACTAATTCAATTTCCTAAGTGTTGTATACTTCTTAATAGTTAGATTTAGTTAGAGAGAACATAGTGTCAAGACACTCCGTTCTCAATTATCCGCTTGACATCGAGTATTTACGTATCATCAGCTATCTAGCAGTGGGTCAGTGATTATTAGCGCAATTGCTTGTGGGGTCGATTCCCATTCAGAGGATTTAAATTATTTCATTTCTAGCGCGGTTCCGGTTGAGTTTCGCCACGCCAACACGTAATATCTTGATTTTGGGCGGTAAGTGGAGAACGGCGTGTCATGACGCTTGGTTCTCTTTTGGCTGTGTGGGAAAAGTCATGAATCTGAAAAAAAAAACAGTAAACAGATGTACAATGAAGCAATTAAAAGCATGTTAATATGAAATGGGCATTAAAACATAAAAGCAAATAACAAGTACTATAGTATTTAGTTGCTATTTAAATAAACTCGATTAATGCAGAAAGTTCAAAGAAAAACAAGAAGTTAATGAAAAAATATATAATATTACTATTATAAATTGTTAAGCGCATTCTAAGTTTTAGTTGAGGTGGATGATTCATATCTTTTATTTTTAGAATAATTAAAATGAACTCTCAAGGCAAAATAATAATTTATAAATTATTTCCTCTGAGTGCAAAATGCTCTTTAAAGAGCATTATATCCAAGTACAACAAAATTGTATTTTTAAATTTCATAGGCTTACACACAACAATATATTTTTACTTTAAATAACTAGCCACCTGCCCGCGGCTTCGCCTTCCTGAATTATAGCTGTTTTGTATTTTCGATGGGCTTTTCTTTAAACAATCAAATACCTATTCGCTATATAAAATTCATCATTCGCTATCAATTCAGTGAGGCTCGGTTAGGCCGTGATGACGTCACAGATAGAGAGATATAGTTAATTTTGCATTTATAATATTATTATGGATTTACAACATAAGCAACTTATCTATAATGGACTAAGTAAAAATAAAACCTTAAAACTTATCTATTAATAAGATTAATTAATTGTGAAAAATATAAAAAGAAAAAGGAGTGTCAACATATGTTAATTAATTATTTTTTTAAATAGTATATATTGTGATGTATATAAAAGGCATCTTTAGAAAATGTTATGTGGATAAAGGAATCACTCTCTCTAAATTCTCCGTACTACACTTCATTATCACTTAATTGTTTTACGTTTTATAAAAAGCTTCAATATATTGCCATATTAAGACTTACATTAAAAATATAAATGAAATATTAAATCAATCAAATGTCGACTGTAAAATGTATTTGTATAATTTCGAATATGAGCTCTAGGTCCCGACTCTATGGTCCGCCGACCAGCGCCGTTTAAAAGTTAGTAACCACTTGGCTGGCGGAGAGGCTGCACGCCTGTCGTGTAAATTTTCGCGCTTTCGCGTCCGTTGCAAACGCAAAAAAGTGTTATGCAAACATAAAATTGAGTTACAGTGTTTTTTGTGGGTGGTGAACAAAAAAAAAAGTGTATTTTTCCATATATTCCTTGGATTCTGATGGCGTTCGGTTCTTATTTATATGAGGTTTGAAAAAAAATCAGCTGTTCAAACGAATGGTTGCCGTGTAGATTTTAATGTAAATTCGTATGTATTTGAATTCAAGTCTATTTCTGGATATCGGTGAATTATCATACGTTGAAAGTTAAATATTTATCTTTGTTTCGACATTTACAGTAGGTAGGTATTGGTATAAACCTAATTACAAGACGCCATAACAAAATATTAATTAACTATCCGTTCAATTTACAAGATTGACTATAAAATTTTTTGTAAAATTATACATAAGAAAACATAATTCAATCGCAATATATATTACATAATATTTTCAAGTAATATTTTTGTGCATTGTTTTTGTTATTTATTATTAATTTACAACACTTTTCATAGTTTCAAGTACGTACTTACAAAAGTATGCATATAATAATATATGTGTATAATTACACAAAATCACTGAAAACGTGATAAAATTTAGTTTACAAAATCCTATAAAGAAATTAATGTCCTATACATTACTAACATATATTGTATAAAACAATCTAGTACATCCTCGAACTATAATAACAAATCAATATCATCTCTTTATTATTCTTAATTAGTTTTTTATTTCCATTTTCTATTAACCTAATATTATTCTAATAATATAGCCTAATAATATCCCATATCAATTATTATCAAAAACGTCGATTGGCAATTGAATTAACGTTAAAGACAAATTTAGAAAACGTCTAAAAATTTGAACACAGCGGGATTTGAACCTGCGCCTCTTGAACACCGTTCATGCGCTTTGACCGCTAAGCCATGCGTTCTACATCCAGCTACGTCAAAATTCTTATACACTTATTACAATTTGTATATTTTATATGTTAGCAAGTTGTAAGTGTGCGAATAACATTTTAAAAAATGTTAAAAATAAATTAACGTTGTTTTCATAATGAAAATATAACTCAAATAGGTTATTTAAAATTTTCTAACACACACTGTTTACATATAAAGAATGAATTTTGTTCAATAGTTTACATATTTTGATCAATTGTACGTGTCGTGGCAAAATGGCTAATATTTATTATTTAAAACACTAATCCAAAGTGTTACGTCTGAAACAAAAATGACAAAAATATCGCTATTTCTATATTTTGTCATGTCTGCTATATTGTTCTAAGAAATAATTGACAGAACGAATTTAATTAATATTTAACGTGTTGCGTTTTGAACGATTGTTTATATGCGATTTAATGATTTATAACTTAAAAAGTCCATCATGGCACAGTGTAACGGCCTTTGAGTACGGCATCAGCAACATACGCGTTGATTATGAGTTCGATCCCCACTCGGTGGAATAATTAAATGTAAGTTATTTTCATTTCTATACGCTGGTCACAGGCCAAAGGGCGATGATGTTCTCACACTGCGTTTTGAATGGCGGAACAGTGGAAACTGGAGAACGCAGCATTTTGATACTAATTTTTCTCACATAAAAGTTAAAGCCAAACGAAAATGGTTATTTAAAATTTCATAACCTATAAGCGAAAACTTGAAATTAATTCATTGACTAAAAAACATATTTTTCAATTAAAATTTAGTTTTTTACACTTACATATGTTCAATCATTTAAAACGGATGATCTTAGATTTTGGAGAGCCCTATATGATATTTACTGCAAGGACTTTATAATCTTTTAGTAAACATTTATTTTATCTGACTCATATACATTTGTTGTCTTTATGAGAATTCCCTTATTATTGTTACAAAAAGTGTTAGTTTGCAACAATATTTTAAACAACTAGCAAAGATATAATATATATTTCAAAGGTATGCATTTACTTAAATTAAAGTTCTATTTTTATACGTACATATATATTATTATGTAATTATAGAGCGTTCGAGGAAATATTACGCGAGGTGTAACAAAAAACTAGACACATATATTACTTTATTAACAGTATATCAGCTATGCTAGTAGACACTTAAAAAAATATGGTAATTTTAACGCAGTTAAATAAAAATAATGGTAGGTTGTGTTCATTTGGAATTGAACAATCGTGTTTGTTGGTTGAATTTTGTTATTTTTCTAGTCACTACATGCATAACTAATAATATTTTGAACGCGAAAAAGAGTCTTTCGATTCGTTTTTACGAAATTTATGGGTAGTTTCGGCCATAAAATTGGGCATAGGGAAAGTTTATATCGAGAAGACGTTCAGACGGTCGATATTTTTCATAATGATACATTGGATATATATTAAAATAAAACTTACACGCACTACAATGTGTTTGAAATACACTTTTATATACTGTGTCATAGATTCAACTAAGGCAATACACAGTAAACAAGTGATAAAGATATGGTCATTTTTAAATAAATATTAAAGTTTTCTAATAATATATCTTCCATAAATTTACCCTCCAAATGTTTTTAGATCCAAATGTGTTACTTGTAATTTGTTTTTTATCAGTTATGAAAACCATCGTCTTGTTTTTTGGCTTCATGCGTTTTCGCGCACAGTATGGTAGTCAAAGTGATAAAATATTCCATTCTACACTTAACGCCGGAAATCAGGACATTTTGTGTTGAGTGGCGGAACTCAACGCCGCACTTTGACTTAGGTACCAGGCGGAGAAATTAAAATAATTTAAATACAATCATTCCTTCGAGTGGGAATGGGGCCTACAACCGATCGACCGACCGATCGAGCCTTTAGGGTTTCGCTGCCCCACTACACCACAATGGTCTAAAATTTAAATTCTTTCACAAGTTATATTAAGTTTTAAATTATTTAAACAGTATTTAAGTTTGTAAGTTAACAATAAAACTATAGACATATTAACATATACAATAGCACATTTGGCTTCTGGTTTTTTTACACATTTGAAATGAAAATATGTTTTACTGGATTAATCGCATATATTTGGGTATTCAAAAATATATTTTAGACAAGCTGACGTTTGAAATATTTTACAATAGTCGACGATTCGCGGTTTCGAGATCGACGGTTCGCGTTTTCAGAAAAGAATTTTCGAATACCAAAATATACGTGATCAATCCGGTTACAATAGTTTAATTTAAAAAACATATTTTATTTGAAAAGTTTAAATTTTAAATTTAAAGCATATGAAAATACATATGCTTTAAAACCATATGCATTAGATACATATGCATTTATTTACATTCATTAATATTTTACGTACGATTATCAAATTTATCTGAATTACTATATCGTAATATCTGTATAAAGATCGAACTTGAGGTATTAAAAATTTATATTAAAAATAATTGATAAGTAGGAGATTTAAGACTTAATATTTTTTGGCTAGATTAAGCCCGTTCCATCCGTATGTATTCATTTTGCAGGTTTAGCTGCCTTTAAGGAGCTTTATCAAAACAATTTTTTATATTGTAAGTTTCTACACATACTATTCTATTACAATGAGGAAATCCTGCCATATACATAAGTAATGAAAACAGCAAATAAACAATAAGTGGCAGAAGTTCATTCCAAAAATAAACTCGTTCGTTTTAAGTTCAAAGGGCCAAGTTAAATTGTTAAACTATTTCATTTATTTCATTGTCTACAAGTCTATTGTGACAAACACTTTTAAGTAACTTGAATTCTTTGTGCTGCCCCCTGACTTTACGTGTATTGTATTTAATTAATTTCATCAATCAATCTAAATATTTATTTAGCTAGTCACATTTCTTAGAGATTTTTTTTTAAGAAGGTCTAGAGTATGGTATTAAAACTATAATTTTCATGTAGTGGAGTTACATATGTTAAATGATAATATGTGTTTTCTTAGCAACGTGTATGTTACTTTATGCACAAGTGTATGTCAAACACATGGTAAACAGGTGTGTAAATTATTGTGTGTAGTATTTATTTTATAAACTCAATGTGTTCCTAATGTAATATTACAAAGCATATTATCTTTTAGCAGGTCTTTTCAATATTTACTTCCGCATAACATTCCTAAAAAAGGGTCCAAAAGTTTGCTTTCACGGATGAAACTAAAAATATGTTAACTAATATAAGAAATAATAAATTAACTAATGTATTCTGCATACTAAATTGAATAAAAGATTAGGAAAGATAAAAGATAAAAAGACCACACGTTCTTGTTGCACAGTTGTGACTCGCTTGTTTAATAATTGTATAGGTTCTAATTGTTTTGCTTATACTATACTTAAGTAGAGTGGTGCTGGGTTCTCTATTAGTTTTCTTTAAACGGTATTTACATAGCCACTATGGCGCAGTGGAACAGCCTTACCGCAAACGCGATGGTTGTGAGTTCTCCAAACAGTAGCATATTTATTTAAATTTTTCATATCATTGTTAATGTAATCATACTAAACTGTCTTAAAAGCAATGAATGCCCAATTAAACGACGTTGATTTCCTCCATTTTACACGTAATGTCAGTGGAAAATGGAAAACCGAGTGTGTTGATACAAGATTCTTGCCGATTAACCTGCTATGAGGGATTTTTATGAGCTTCACGCTTTTTTTTACGAAGCGGGGTAGTCAGAGCAAACCTAATGTCCAGACACTCCGTTCTCGGCTTTTCGCCAGAATCCGAGGCATTACGTGTTGAGTGGCGTAACTCAATGCTGCACTTTGTCTTGTCACCAGAGCGAAATAATTTTTAATAATCATTCCTCCAAGTGAGAATCGAACCTATTGCATATTGAGTCAGATACTGCCACACTGCGCCACAATGCCCTCCAATATTAAAATCTCTGATAAGATAGAAAAAAAAGTAATCACGTGAGATAAAAGAATTTCTATCATTCCAAGCGAAACAAACTATCGGTTGTAGCTTTAGTGACTCGTCCTTTATTGTTTATCGGCTATTTCTACGTGCGAGATATTTTCAAACGCTTTGCAATATTTTTTATTGAAAGTATAAGATAATTTAATCGATCTTATAAATAATTGTTATCATGTGACAAAAATAAAGATTAGTTTAAAAATAAACTATAAAGAACAATTGTGTGCTCGTTTATCCTGGTCGTCTTAGCAAGGATATAAGGTTAAAAAGAAATGCTTTTTGCATAGGTACTTGAATAAATAAGAAATATCTAATTAAATATATGAAATATAATTTCATGAATATACATTAACTGGGGTCCTTATGAGCGCAAAATATAAATATGCGTTCATGTGGAAGTGATAATTTAATTTGTTTCTTAACATTATTTTATTACATATTATACATATCTATAGAGCCACAGTAGATAATGTCCTAGTGTAAGCGTTATGGTTATGGGTTCGACCTTCACTCGGATGTTCAAATTATTTTGATTTTTTTACTCTAATTAAAAAAACCGGTGTTAAACCCGCCACTCCACATGCAATGTTTCGAATTTTGGCCGAAAAGTCTTGACACTAATTTATGTCTGCCTAATTTGCCAAAAAAAACAAGCAAGGAACTTGAAGCTCAAAATAAATAATTAAATAAATTTTCATTTTCTTCAATCAGTTTTTAATTTCAACTCCTATAGAGTAAAGCAGTGTAGGGTTTCGCCATTTAAGAAGTTATTATCTCTAAAAATAGACGAATTGTGGAAAATAAATCATGTGAAAACTAGTCTATCTGGGTAGGAGAGCAAGAGAGATAGATATGTGTAAAGATAAATAAATTAAGATACATTTTTCATAGAAGTGTTATAGAAAATGTATGAAAAATGGACGTAGCAGGACTCGAACCTGCTCTTCTTGGAACCCGTCCAAACGCTTTTAACGCTAAGCCGTACGTTTATATCAAGCTAGGTCAAAATTCTGAAACGCTCGTTACAACTTGTTTTTGTTGTTAGCATATATGTATATAAATATCATCAATTTCATTCATTTTTGCCCCGCTTGTAGGCTTTCGTAGGCAGACGTTACTTAATGTCAAGACGAAGCGGAAGACAACGCTGCGCTTTGTCTTTCAAGATCGGAGAAATAAAAATATTCTGAAATAGAATCGTACCTCAAAGTGGCAATTGAATCCACAACTGTCGCTTTTACAGCCAAACGCTATTCCACTGCTCTACGAGGGGTATTATAACATTGCTTTTAAATATTGTTATTTCTGAAATACACCAATGTGCCATAATATTATTACACATGAAATAATAATATTACACACGAAATAATAATATAACACACGAAATAATAATATTACACACGAAATTACAATCTAAGTAAATAATACTTTACAAAATCTTTCAACGAAACGAGCGTTTGAACAAAGCCTGTACTTATTTGAGTATGAAACTGTACAGAGCAAATAACAAACGTCATTAAGAGTTGTTTGACTTATTATTTACTCTAGAGACAGATCTCGTTTCGAAATGACAAATCTCGTTTTGATAATGAAATTTAATAAATAAGGTTTGAAAAATGAAAAACTGACGATTATAGCGACGAATGCAACACCAAGCTTTTTCCCGACATCAATAAGACGAATGCGTGTTGTGTTGAGTGGCGGAGCTTAAAACAGCGCTTTATCTCTCCAGAACGGAGAAATGAATAAAATTTAAATGCAGTCATTCCTCCGCTTACTCGGAAGACTCGAACCACCACCAATCGCGTTTATAGCCGATATAGATGCTGTCCCACTACGTCGCATTGGCCTCTCAATTATTTTAATTATTCAATATACTTCAAATGCGTTATTACGATACAAAGATGAATGAAAAAATGAATTTAAACACGTTATCGTATATTTGACACTTTTATATAAAGTGACAAACAAATTGCAAGCGCAACACGTTTCTTACTATAATCTTTTAATATATAAATTATGTAATAATTCTAAGATTATTAAAATCATATTTATAAATTTAATATACAGCAGACAAGATTTATTTTAGCAAAGCTGGGCCTTTTAATATAAAGAAAAAGAAATCTCAAGAGATGCTTGAAATAGATATTCGATACTCAGTATCGACGTCTTAACGTTGAGCAAATTGTAATGAAATATGAAATATATGTAGGTCATATATTACTTTACATATTTATAAAAATATTTACGACATCGTGCGAAGTATAAAGGGTTTGGTTGAACGTGATGGGTGTGAGTTCGATTATCAGGATCCACTGTGGCGCTATAGAATTCATTTTCGGGAACAGAAGGAATGTTTATTTCACTATAAAAACTACGTAAATTAATATGTTCATATTCTCACACTTAAGATATGAAAAGCATTTTCAGAAAAGCTGCACAAAATTTCGGATTTGAACCCGTGCTTCTAGAATACTGTCCAAACGCTCTGACTGCTAAGCCGTGCGATCTACATCCATACATACGTTCATCGTCTACATGGAAATTCTTATGCATTTATTACAACATATTGTATGTAAAAGCTAGTTAAAGCTAGTTTCTATTTAGCAATTTTTTTTCGATTGTTGAATTGATGTTGGCCATAGTGGCCTCTACAGCGTCACGCGGGCTTTGTGGAAGGCCGAGCTAGACGAGCTCTGACCTTGGCTAGACCACCTTGGGAGGTGCCAGCTAATGAGATCACGAAGCGGCAAGGGCGTCTCCTGTGAGACACGGTCCTCGGCTTGCGTACTTCGTTTGTAGTGGAGGGCTTGCTTCGCTCGAGCCGAGCTCAGCCTACTGGGTAGAGCGTTTGATGCCCTTTTGGAATATTAGGTTTTGCGCCCTCCCGCACCTAGGCGCGCTTGGGCTGCAGTAAAGCTGGGACCTCGTCTCCACCGGCGGGGACGGTGTGTGTATCGTGTATGTTTACGTCTGTGTGTAGCCCTACCTACATACTCTATTTAGCTGATCTTTCTTGCGAGGTGCATCCATTGTTCTAGTTTGAAAGGCAAAACTACTTAATAACAACCGTATTTTTTGGAAACACAATATAAGTATATAGTCTCGAGGTAATGATTAATGTGTACTACCGGTTCAAGAATCCTTTAATTAGCCGTAAATAAATTTTGTAAAATAATAATGCTTTAACAGTAAAATACCTATAGTCCCAAAAAACTGTATTCAAAGTATTAAAAATATCGTTCAGATATGAAACATATAAATACATGAAAAACTCGAAATCAATTTTTGTCTTTTTCAAACCGGTAATAGCAAGCACTTTTCTATCGTCAATTAACAAAATGACAGTATTGTCAGTCCTACACGAGGCTACCACTGGCTCTATCTATCTATCTCGAACAAATTTGAATTCAAAATCATCATTTTCAATTCTAGCCCGTCTTAAGTGGGCAATGGTGGCGTTTATAACATCTTAATCTTTTAATTGAGCCCATCGTACCACTGTCTCACAACGTCTAGCTGTAGGCCCGATTGGTTGTGGGGTCGAACCCCACGTGGGGGAACGATTATATTTAAATTAAGTAATGCAATAAGCAGGGTCGAGTTTCGCCACTCAACGTCATTTTGAAATCGAACGAAAAGTGGAGATGATAGAGAAAACAAATATGGCAGTGGCAGCTTAGCACGCCATAAAATAAATCGTAAATCATTTATATATTTATAAATGCATATATACATATATAGTCATCGACTATATGAATCTTTTATTCTAAACACGATTAAAATGCGGTCGAAATACTTAGTTATTGTGTATTTTATTATACACGCGTTGGTCGTGAATGCGATCTTCACTCGGGGTATAATTTCATTTAATAGTAATAATAACTTTATTATGCACGATAAATTTACAAAACTTTTGTTAAACAATTTGGCTAATGATAAAAAAAGTTACCAAAACATAAAAGATTTCTTCTTTATCCGGACTATTATCAGCAATATTATTAAATTTTACAGTAATTACTTTGAAAGTACTATATATATATATATTATTAAAAAATAATTACAAAATAACTTCTTGTGTAAGTTTAAAATTATGTTCCTTTTACTGGTTTGTTAAGACAACGTGCGACATTAGGTTCCGCCAGTTAATCTGCAATATTTCTACACACGCAGAGAGGCGACAAAAAATATATTCTCCCATCGTATAGTAACGGTGTTTTATTTGGACACGTAATTATAATGGGCCACTATTACAATTTATATTAATAAATTTAAATTTGCCAATATGTTTGAAGAGAGTATGGCTTTTATCCGAATAAATAAAAAAAAAAAACATATTTAGAAAACTGTTCAACTGTTGAACGGTTTTCAAGAGGCGCTGGTTCAAATCCCGCTGCGTTCAAATTTTTATACGTTTTCTAAATGTATTTTTCCTTAGTGTGCGAATAACACTTTAAGTTAAATCGAACTCATAGTGTATATTTTATTATTGTTTCAATCAGTCTTAGGTAGACAACTGATCTGTAGTTTATCAACTGTAAAATCGAAACGTGAAGTTTACAAAACTGTATTATCGAATACCAAAACAAACAATATATTCATATAAAAGGTATAACACTAAAAATATTTGTTGCATTCAGATACGCTAGCAGAAATCGAATTTTCAAAATCACAGACTGAAAATTCTCATATTTCAGAACTCCACATTGGCACGATCGAATATTGTTTCAAGTGAAATAATAGCGGTAGTTTAAATCGCAGCCATGACATTCGTTTCTTGGCAAGAACACAGAAACCATCATGTCTATCGTAAACACTAATGCTACTTTTATTGTTCTTATTCAAAATGGGAGAGTTATTGAAGCGAGGTTTATTTGATAGAGTTAAGACTTCGCAGATTGAAATTTACATACAAAATTAAAACAATTGTAAATTTTAACAGATTTTTAACATTTTTCTAAAGTGTTATTCGCACACTTGGGAAATTGATAACTTGAACGGTTTTCATGAGGCGGGGTTCAAATCCCGCTGCGTTCAAATTTTTAAACGTTTTCTAAATACGTGTATTTCAATTTTAACTGATTTGAATTTTTTTATGGACCCGCTGTCTCTTGGATTGAGTTAACTTCCGTTTAAATAAATATACTAAATAAAAACCTAAAAATATATTGTGAGTATGTTACTCATTTAAGACAGAGATAACTTTTATTTACAATGATTTTGACGGAACTTACTGAACGAGACGGAAGCGAGCGTTTTTGGAGCGAATTTTAGGCTACTAGCAATTTTGAAAATGAAAAATGTAAAATGAAGGAGTATAAACGAACGTTTGCAAGTGAATTCAGTCTACTATATTAGCATTTTTTTTATATCTAGAATTATATATCATATTTATCAATTGGTAAGATCAGGATGAATAGATGGTATAACATTATTAGGAAATATGTATATTATAAAAGCTACCTAATAAGTTCTATATGTAATCTCTATGTGAATATTCTATACGGAATCTATATCCGTTAACAAAGAAACTTAAGTAATAGGATTATTGGTTTGGCTTCGTCCTTATTGCATTCTGTCTCTATGCCATTTCAGGATGACTCGTCGTAGTGTATGAGATTAAAGATTATTTTACTTGTCAAGCTAGGCTACGCTATACATTACTTTGCTAACTACTGCTAGTAACTTATGACAAAGTGGCACAAATGGCATTTGTCTGGTAATTTATGACAAAATTCACTCGGTAGATATACTCATATGCAAGAGTCGTGTGAAAATAAAAAAAACTAATTCCCTGTCAATTCTGATCTCATAATATAACGAACATGAAATGATATTGTTGTAAATTCAGATACTGTGTGCTCGTTGACGTATAAAATACACGTTACCTTCGCCACGTTTATATCAGTTTATAAAAAAGCATATGTCAAAGTGTATAATATTTATTTTATTAAAAAAATTGTATTTCTAATATATTATAATGAAAGCCAGTAGCCAATAGGCTTTCTGGACTCCTTCTTCATATAAATTATAAGTAGAAAACAGTTCCAAATTTCATCATATATATGCATCGTACATACATATATAATTCTACCTTTTGAATCAATCGTTAGGTATATTCATTTGAAAATAAAAAATCAAGATGTGGACGAAGCGCAAAAGAGAGTTTTTTCATACAAATTATCTCCGATAACTTGAATATGACGATATAATTCAGAAGCTATGTAACAATTCCAAGGTGTACAGTACGAACGTGATAAACTCGAAAGATGAAATTTGCGGTCTATAGAATTTACGATCTCTATACAGCAGTTATAGTATATGTAGTATAAAAGCATGAAAAACTGTTTACGGTCTTCATAAAATGTATATTGTTGCGAAATATAAAGAGGGCTGAGGCCTGAAATTATTAGCTTCACTTAAATATGAGTATTGAATGCAGGCTGTCTAATATTAATTGATAAAAATATTTAAAGTGCAATTTCTATAGGAACTAGTTTTCTTAACAGCTTCACGTTTTTTCCCGCATTGCATGGAGGTCAAAGAGAATCTAGGTGCTTCAGACGTACGTACAATTTGATCAGAAATCACTTTGCCAATGTTGCTTTGTATGCAGAACACACTATTGGAACTAAAATGACATAAAATTTTCCACTATGACTAACCATGACGGGTTGAAATATTCGGTGCTCCAATATTTTTTTTTGTTACGCAAATGTTAAATTGAATTCACTTTATATTTTATAAATTAAAGAGGTATAATATGTTTAAGATTACTTTTTATAAGGTGTAAAGGTTTCATAATTGTTATTTTTTGTTTCAACAAACAAACAGCGAGTGATTGAAAACCCAACAAAAATCAAACTAAGAAAAAAAAAGTATTTAGGCTATCATGGTATTATATCTACTATTACATTATCTGAAATATATATTATATTACCACTAGCTGTGCCCAAGACTTTGTCCGCGAGGAATTCTATAATAAAATAGCATTACTCACTCTTTGTTACATGAGCTTTCTACCACTAAAGTCCCGTCAAAATCGGCCCAGCCGTTCCAGAGATTCACCGGAACAACTAGACTAACAGACAGACCAACAGAGAGACAAAAATTGTACAATATGTTTTTTTGGTATATGTACCGCGTACACACATGCATTTAGTAAAGAGCACCTTTTTTATAGTACAAACAGACATTTATATGTAGATATATAAATTACAATGACAAGGATTAAAAAGTATGACACTTTAAATGACAAACGCAGTGACACTTTTACCGAATTATACTTTAAATAGTATTTATAGCACACTTTTATATTTCAAAGTAATAAAAAAAAATACAGTGCATAGCACTAATGCACAATACGAGGGTGTAAAATTGTTGATGTTTCATTTATATACTCAGTCTGTCACGTGAAGTTGGGACAACAATTTATTCTACCCTTTGTGCTCAGTTTTCCAGTTCAGATGTTAATTATAGGCGGATAAATGACCGGAAATACGATATACGCCTGGTAGAGGATTAGGAATATTTTGCAGCTATATTGGTTATGCAACCTATTGTTGTCGTGAGTTATATAAAATTTAAGAAATTCTATAAATAAATGATTTTCAGACCAATAATGAGTTATACAATATTAAAATAATTATTGCAAATAATTAAACAATTATAAATCAATTTGAAACTATTTTTTAATTTAGGATATAAAATTCATATTATATTTTATTATGACATAAACAAAAAAAACTAAATTTTCGATATTATTTAAATAATATCGAAAACTTCCTTAATAACCGGTAATATTTCAATTCAACTGTCAAATTTCAAATTTAAATTTATTTTGAAAATCAAAATTTACATATTATGTATATAATAAATTCTATTATCTCGACTGGAGTTTGAACCCATTCATATCCATATCAGTTAGACACGTGCCACCTTTGCCTCGATAATCACTATTATTACTTAATTAGAATTAATTATAATAATTATAGTGTTATTCTCGGATTTATTATATAAATAATTTTGTTTGTATATAACAGATAGTTAAGTCCTATAAATAATTTACTATGCACGGTATTTCGCCAATGTGCTTTAGAATGTATTATTGTATACAATGATTTACATTAGATTATGCGAAGTCATAGCTGATAAACTGATTGTTATTCGACGTCTAATCCACGAACAAGTATATGCGATATAAATTGTAATAGGTACATATACAAATTAATTACAAATTCATTTGTATTCATCCCTTTTCTGCGGAAAGAAATATGGCGGAGGCTGACATGAATGACACAGTATGACAGCGTGTAACTGTAAGCACGGTTGGTGTGGGTTTGATTCCCATTCGGAGAAATTATCATAATACAATTATTTTCTCTGCTCTGGTTATAAGGACAAAGAACGGCGTCGAGTTCCGCCTTTCAACACGCAATGTCTTGTTCGGACTAAAAGTGGAGTGGAGTTGATCTTGAAAAAATATATATATATATATATTTGTTGTCATCGGCATATTAAATTCAACGAACAAAAATCTAACTCTTTCGGCTTATAACTTAGTTTCTTTATTTATTTCCTTTACGTACCAATTTATACACAAACACCTATAATTCCAACAACAAACAAGGCACATTAGTTTACACTGCTCTATTTCTTTATATACTGTGTCGCACTTCTTAGCTTCGTATTTGAACTACTAATTCGATCGATCGAGTTTCATATTTATTGTAAATACTTTTTAAGGCACATATTGACAAATTTTACGTTTTCATAAAGAACTAATTTTATTTAATGATGCATTATATTTTGAATTCTTAGTATCAGTTATTAGAAGGTTTTATAGGCACAATTCTCTTTTGGGTCTGCAATTTTTATTATTTCTCTAGCTAGCCACTTACTTGCTAATATAGAAATAAATGAAATAAGCTATAGATATTGTAAGTTGAAACGGAATGGTAAACACCATTAGTCGTTGGGCATAAACCGAAACCATAAATTTCCGTTTGATTGACATTGATTAATAGAAGAGCATTGATTGGAATTTTTAAATGGGGATTTTGTTTTCAACTCTACGTAGAGGATGAGAAGTGATTATTATACTGATATTGATACTGTAACTTAACACTTTTACCCACACGGTATTGAGAAAAACTTATTTAGTTTTTTACCGGAGTTGAGAGCGGCGGAACTCTACTCCGGAATACTCCGGTAACTATGATTTTTTTTAATTTATCTAAAATACATAACGTTATTAACCTTCAATTTACAATAACAATGAGAAGTTAATATAAAATAATATTTAATAATAATCAAAATTCACATTGTAACCGACAAAGTAAATAAAAAGTCATTTTTAGAAAACACGTAAAACCCTAGTGTAAAAAATTCAAACCCGCTAATCTTAGAAACTACCCATGCGCTCTGACTGCTAAGCCGTACATCTGGCTACGTCCTACATCTGGCTACGTCGAAGTTCCTATACGTTCTAACATTTTATTTTTTATTCTTAGCATCTTCTGTAGAGAGATTTATACAAATTACTGCTAGAAGATTATTTCTACGAACATTCGTATGGCAAGAGAAAATGTTATTTTTAAATGATATTATATTCTAATTAACAATTATAATAAAAAAAAAACCGAATAAACGCTAAATCCCGATGTTTTGAACTACTAGAGCAGTTTATATAGCCAAGTAAAGTTGGTTTTCAATTTAAAGCTTTTGTCGTTCATTTAGCTGCAAATGACTTTGATGTAAATTATGAACTAAAGTTATTATATGCATGTAAAACGTCTAGCAATAGAGAACTTTACATTCATCTTCTTAGCGGGTACTTAATATATAAATAATGTTTATTTCCACTTTAAATTTAAAAAACTACGTGGAAAATTAAAGTCCAAAATTCTTCAAAGTTAATCTAACGCCGCAATTAGTTGTTAATTAGCCTTCAGTGTTTAACCACAAGTCAAGCTGGTTAATTTGTACCGGTTTAAAATGAGTTAAACTTAATTGACAACTTTGAGTGCGACTGTAACGCCCGTTAGCGCTAAAATCACGTACTAACGACTTATTTTAATACTTTTGGGGTCGCTCGTAAAAATTGATGTCCTGTCCATATTTCTACGCTTGTAAGAAGTGGCCTGTACCCAGCTATATATTAAGATGAAAGTTTTTGAATCTATCAGTAGTGAAATTATTTTTCCAGTAGAAAAAATTGTGTTTCAAGTGATTTCTCCCTCTCTCTCTTACGCTTAGTGACATAAATAAGATATGTTAGAAAGTAGACAACAGAGTGACTTAAAACTAGAGATTCTCTAATCTCTGCGTACACCGCAAAGATAATAATTTGATCTCTTTATCTCAGTCCAATTTATTAGTAAAAAAGATATTTAGAAAACGTATAAAATTTTTAACGCAGCGGGATTTGACCCTCTTGAAAACAGTTCAAGTTTTATATATCGTTTTCAATTTCCTTATTCAATTAACTTTAAAAAATGTTAAATAATATCCATTTATTAGTAGATCTATATAGAATATAGTACTTACGATTATTTTTGTACTGCATATTACTCGCTATGTCACCAGATGATAAGGGTAATGGCAAATAAGGGTATGCTTTCAAGAGTGTAATTTGAAGAATGAGTTTCTGTAATATATAGATATGAAAAGAAAAAGAAAATTTAGCGTGGTGAGGAAGTGTCTGACTACAAACGATTTCTACTCGGGGAATGATTATGTTTAAATTATTTTCTTTTCCGGGTCTGATAAAGATAAAGTGTCCCAGAACGCTGTGTCTCGAATTCTGGTTGATAGTGATTTCAGACTGGATAACTTTCTGCATAACACTGGGTTCTATATCCTTATATTTTTTTCCATTGGAGTCCCGGGAGAAGCCACGGGAACGGCTTAGTCTTCTTTGAATCCCGACGGTCTCTTTTCATACCCAAACATCCTCTTTGCTTCCTTAAAAATGTATCTAATTATTAGCATGCATGGTCTTGGAGAATAATATCATATTGTATATAAAGAGAAATTTTAATTATTAATGATTTTCATTCCTACGCTCCGGTAAGAAAAAACGCGGCATCTAGCCTCAGCCATACACCACATTATGTGGAATCAAATTCGGGCGGAAAGTGAAGTACGGAGTTTTGACACTAGGTTCTCTCTGTTATGCATAGAAAAACATAATGCTACATAAATGTATGTATATTAATTTTTAACATTTTTTAAAGAGTTAATCACACACTTTCAATTTCTACTATAAGATTATTATTTCTGGTATAAGAATTTTGACGCAGCTGGATGTAGAAGGCATGGCTGAGCGGCCAGAGCGCTGGGACGCTTTCCAAGAGGCGCTGGTTTAAATTGCACTGCGTTCAAATTTTAATATGTTTTCTAAAAATATTTTCAATATATATATTAAATTGAAATTTTTGCGTAATCAATAATACGTTAAAATAAATCTACGCGAACTTTTGCTACTTTTTAAATAGAAACCGAACCCACTATCTGTATTACGAAAGCCTTCCTTTACAAATTTCAGTCGCACTTAAAAATTGAATTCGTTGAACACAAAAAGGTAAAAGCTTTTATCATAATACTTCGTCCTTCGGGACGTACGAGTACGCCTGGATTTTCCAAACGTTGTTTCTGAGTGTCACGAGTCGTTTACACATTGATTAGATTAAGCCCTATCTAACAACGGCAGTGTTTTAGTAGAATCGAATGCAAATATAATTTAAAATCAATTTGATTTAATGAAGATGTTCTAGTATAGTTGTATAGGTGGTCTGATTTATGATTTCTTAGGCTTGTTACTATATATGTTAAGGGTATTCACTATATTGTATACAAAAGGTTACATTACTACGTAAAATATTATTTACTTCAATTTTGTATTTAAGATATTTAAAGAATTTAACGACAAAAAAAATTTAACCACTCACTATAAAGTAACGTTTTCGTAAAATATATCGATAAAATAAAATTCGCAAAGTGACTGACAAAGTGATTTTACTTGTTTTGTTATAATTTTCGGGCCTAAAAATTATATAAAAGGACAAGCAAAACTATTATAATTACATACAGAATCGAAGGGTTAACCAAATTTTATACAATACACAATTGAAATACACGCTGTTCTCCGAATTTCATTCTCAGAAATGATATTTTAAATGATCGTTACCTGAAATAACTAAGCGGTGTAACGAGGGCCTGATTTAATATGAAATTTCGGGACAGTAACGTGATGTAGGATTTTACTTAAACAGTATTTATCGTTCATTTTCAATGTAATATGTAATAAAAGTTTTATATGTTTACTAGCTTTTTAGTATGAAGTTCGCCAATTCAGTATAATATGTACGGGCTATGAAAATAACTCGGTTTATTATAACATGTGGCTCTTATATTATATTTTGTTTTTATTGTTTTTATATTATTATATATTTTATTCCGATATCGTCAAATATGATAATTTATTTAGAAATGTTAACAGTATACGAAAAAATATTTAAAATTACAACGTAACTACTTTTTAATTTTTGTAAAAAGAAGGTTTTTATTATCTGAAAATTTTTCTTAAAATTCAAAACTGCACGTTGAACTATTTCTCAATAAAGAATAAAAAGCCTCTAAACATGTAGACCGGTTGAAGCCTGAATATTTTTGGCAAACATGTTTTATCAGCATAAAGCAAAATATTCAAAAATGAAAATTTTTTGAACTAAATTCAAGCGGCTAAGGTTTTATTTATTGAGCAAAACTTGGTTATACAATATAGATTGTTTTCAACATTTTCGTAAATTATATAATATATAGGTCATCGTGGCGTAGTGAGATTTACAGAATGATTAAATTAAATTTATTTGAATTTATCAGTTATAAAATCAAAGCGCGGCGTTTAACTCTGCCACTCAACAAATAAAGTCTTGGATTCGGGCAGAAAGAGGAGAACGGAATGTCATGAAGTTCTCTGCCTACCGTGCTTTGCGGGAAAAGCGTGAAGCGTGTTTCCCATTAATTTGCCATTAGAGGGACTATATGTAAAAGGCTCCTACTCATACATGCTTTCGTTATATTTTGCAACTATATTAATCAATAAAATTCACTTACAAACGAAACTTCAAGCCTTATAAGCCTCAGACTCAACTGCAATTTTTAAGCTCATAAGACAAGTCAGTGATAAGTCAAGTGGACAGATATTGATATAGTTTCTCTTGTGAACAGACAAACCTTACTTAGCCCGAACGTAACGCCGTAGGCTTTTAATGGGATAGGTGAAGTTAGCCTAGTATTCATTTATTTAAGTACTTTAAGTGGAACTTATCCAAACGCCACTATATTTAAAGCAAAACCAAAAATGTTTAATATTTAAAAAGATTTCACCGTGTCACCCTTAAACGTTACGTAAAGTACAAGTTTGGAGACTTCGACTCCAAGTTGTACTGCTAGTCTGGAAGAGATCACTGTTTAGCGACTAGACTATATTTTGTGTCTCACATATTTGTAAATGTTTTCCTGATGTTTTACTATTAATTTAAAATGTGGTGACGTGACAAATTTCTAGATGCGTCTCGAAGACGCCAAATTAACAAGATTTTGACAAAACCTCTAATACCCATCCGACTGAGCGATTTCACAAATGAATGGAGGAGAATGACATCAAATAAAATTTACGACAGAAACGAAATAAACCTAAAAACGATGTAATCTTTGTTTGATAGATGTGTAAAATATATTGTTTTTGCTTTAAGTACCTCAGGTCGTCTTCGTCGTGGATAAATATTAAGTTTTGTACATATGAAGGGACAGGAACGGTTGTATTATCAATAAGAAGCGCACAAAGTTCGGAAGAAGCGCATAAGTTAGATGTGTATTATGTATATACTTGGTCTCTACTCTTTTTTATGTCAAACTTTATACTCATACAAGCTGTATGCTTTATTTTCGTGAGGCCGTCCGTAAACTCATCTACCACCACTAGCCAAAGCTACCGGAACGCCCCAGTCTTTTGTGAACCCCGGCGGAGGCTGCTCAGTGTAGCGCGGAGGCAAACTGCGCGCGCCTATTCGGACCAGGAGTAATAACTTCTACAACTAATTTATCCATACATATAATACAAATGTAACTGATTGCTGTCTGTACATGAAAGATATATGAAAAAAATATTATTATGGAGACTTTTTTAATCTAATAGAACCCAAAATAATGATTTTAAATATTCGTGTCTGTTTGTTTGTGCAAGCTAATTTCAGAAACGGCTTAACTCATTTAAATGCAATTGTAAACGTCCCTTTGCATGTATTGTTTATTTAATTTCCATGCCATTTAAATTGTAAATTTAAGTAAAGTGTATGATTTAAGTGAGAACGCGTGCGGGAAAAAAAATTTTTTTTTCATCATCTAGTTTACGCAGGCAAAGCCGCGAGCGGGTCGGTAGTAAATAAATATATTTTACATATATTAAATGTTGTTGTTGATTTTGCATTCATTAATATATTTGCATGATATATTTAAATGTTATTTCAGTCAGTGTGCTTGGATACTAGGCAGAAAAAGCCACTTCGTTTTTGCTTACAACAGGGAATGAAGTTCCTAAATAATTTCAAAAATAAACCGATTGTTTCGATACTTGGTTTTATCTCCCTAGTGTCTAATCTAGGTAAGAAAGGGTAAAAATGTATATAAAAATAATATCACCACGAGTGCAAATCGAACCTCCAACCATCGGATATAGTTAGTCATTTCGCACTGCCACCTGTGTCACGAGCTCGATTAGTATTTTTATATACGGGTGAGTATACTGACCAAATACAGTTATTGCACTTATCGTAGATAATTCAGTAATAAAAGAAATTTGCATAACAGTCTTGATCTTATAAGAAATATGTTTAATTTAGATCTATTTTATCTATATGCTATCAGTTTTTTTAAAAAAAATCGACGTACATCAATATATTTCATTTAATTATCTAAGTTTAAACTAAAGAAATGGTTCGAGATCGAGAAATCATATTATAGCTATAAAAAAATCTTGGAAACTCTTATTATTTGTAACTAATTAGATTATATAAATTTTTAATGGTAACATTATTAATATAAAATTTTTACATGTATATACAACTAATTACTTTTCAATTTGACTTGTAATTTATAATTATTAGTCGATTTTTTTCAAGCAAGATCTCAAATTTTGCTACCAAATGGCATGGATTGGTAAGCATTGCTATAGTAAAGTCTGTACTTTTATTTTCAATGTTATTATCTTAAAAGTTTTAGAACTAGTGATGTCTCGCTACATAGGTAAGTGATGTAATAGCAGGCAGCAAAGATAATACAGATATTAAGTTCTAAGAGTAAAGTTGAAATCGTTATACCTGTCGATATATGCACAGCTATTCCATTACTGAGTGACTGACAGACAACGCACAGATATAGCTACTTGGTGCACAACGCTAAAGAATATAGGTTCCTTCTAGATTGTAGGGGAACGCCAAGGAGAGGATTTCTCGAAATTCCTATAAGAACGACATAAAACTAGATTTTACTTTTGTATTATATATACCAGTTAGATTTGTCTGTCTAGATAAGTTATATATATCTTGCTAAGACAGTTGCTCTTGCGAAGATAGCGGGTTCATATATTACATTGCAAATATCTGTATCGATCAGAATTATTATAGCTATAATATGAATCTAATAATCATACATTGTGTTAATTTTTTTTATAATTTAGATAATGAATGCGTCTTAAATAATTTGTAAGCCTCACATTATCATTTTCACTTTGTTGAATGTCAGTCTCCATTTTAATAATATAGTGCAAGGTAAATGTAACGAGTAAGAATGTTCGTGGATATTAAAATTAATTGGAAGCATTTTTAGAAAACGTATAACAATTTGAACGCAGCCTGACGTAGAACGCATGGCCTAGCGGTCAGAGCGCTTGGACGGTTTTGGTTTGGGTTCAAATACCCCGCTGCGTTCAAATTTTTATACGTTTTCTAAAAATATGTTTTACAATTTCCTAAGTGTGTAATTGATTGATGAACACTTTAAAATGTGTCAAAATCCGTACAATACCACCGTTACATCCCGTTTAAACATTTCAATGGATGCATAATTTTTATAAAGTTAATGTACCCGATCTCTTGCACAGCAAGTGCTTGCAGCACTTAATACATATTTCTTCTTAGAATTATCTTTATAAAATGTTAAATAATATAACAACTGTAATTTGATTACAAATGAGATTAAAAATTAAAAAAAAATCATCAATCATTTAAACGTCGAACAAATAACTTCCACTCTACTTGATATGATATATATTATCGGAATACAGCGATAGCATTTAAAAATTATTTTAGAATAAGATATTGCAATAATATTTCACTTTAATTAATCATCAGTTTATTCACTTTTACTAATTTTTAATATTGTTTAGATTTACGTGAAATGTTTATGATGGCTTTTTAAATTTTTCAGTAATTTCTATATTCAAATTATTAAAAGAGGCCAAATTGGGAAGTTATTATTTTAAAATATTTTCGTTTCTCCGCTTTGGTATCTAAGACAAATCGCGGCGTTGAGTTCTGCCGCACAATACGCAATGTCTCGATTTGGGGTGGAAAGTAGGTTCTCTATGACCTACCTATGACCATGCTATGTGGGAAATCGCGTGAAGCTGTAAATAATTATATATAAATATAACGGTACAACTCTACACCTCTTTACGAAATTTATGTTATATGGCTACCTAAATATTTACAAGTAATGTATGTAAGTAGACAAAATAAATATTTTAGTATTTATAGGGAGAAAGAAAACATTTTTAAAAATTATGCATTAAAAGTATATAACACTAGCCGTTATCCGCGACTTCACTCACTTTGTCAAGGGGGAAATTTCCTTATACATGAAATATGAGTATGATGCCTTCTTTGTGTAGGAATGAACAAGTAGCAAATCAACAATTAAAACCAATTAAAAGGAACCCAAGGTAACGCTGACCGCAGACAAAGTGTGCGTACACGAGACTCACTAGAGCTATAAGCTAACCTCAACATAACATACTGGTTTGCCATATACTTTTATATAAAGTGACAGATACGTTAGATAATTTTATATAAAGTGACAGTCGATACGATAAGTGTATTTAATATTCACAATTCTGACTGTTAATATTGATTTAATCAATTAAAATGACGGATTTCAACAAACACACATTGAAAAGCCTCTCTTAATAGAGTTGTGACCGTTTAGTGTAAAAATAAAAAGTATGAAATACTTTGTTTCACTTAATTGCCAATAACCCTGTGTTCGTCAAACTTTACTACTGACATACTTATATTTATAGAAATTACAAAATCAATTTTTCATTGAAAGTTATATAAAAAACCTTGGTACGTAAAATTTAATTTCGTACGCACATAAAATGTTGAAATCGATTTCGAAAATTTGGAATAATTTAAATATTATTTGTTGAGTGAAATGTTTGGAGAACCTTCGGGCCGAATTTACACTATAAGTGTTTTATAAGTAAAAAGCTCTTTTTAATTTTGATAGAGTATAGTTTTTAAGTTAATACAGTAATACTGTCAATTTTCATTCAATTATATTTTTACATTCATTTCACTTTTTTACTTTTTTACTTGCCACTATTTAAAAAAAACTGTATAAGGCACAGACAATCTGGCTTACCGCTATAACTAAAGAACTAAGCTGAATCTGGCTTTTAGGCACCAACTTTGTCCGACTTAACCATGTTAAAGAGATTATTAATTATAGTGTATATAACGTCGAGGCCAAAACAAAACGCGGCGTTGGGTTCCGCCACTTAACACGCAATGTCTCGAATTCTGGTGGAAAATGGAAAACGGAGGAACGGTCTTGACACTAGGTTCTCTCTGACCACTGAAAATAAAATGTAGCATTTAACATCATACAACTATGAAACATAACTTTTAAGACTGTTATTTCTAATTTTTTGGCATAAAATTTCGTATGAATAAGTGTGCCGATTATTGAGGATCATCGTCCTTTTGTCACCTAATTTACATGAAAACTACATTAATTTAAACACTTTTTAATCCAAACGAAGGTAACTGATTCAAATCTCTTCCTTACGAGTTAAATAAAAACAAAGTGTTTAGTAGCGCAGGTGACTTATGAAAACCAATACATTCGCTTTTATTATCTATATCAAGAAAATTGTGCTTTTGCTGTTTGAACCCTTTTACTAAAGTCCGATTTAATTGACGAATATTCAATATTTCGTATTATGAACCTGATATCCTTCTCAGAATGATCAGGGCAATGAGAGAACACTTTGAAGCGTTTTCATTTAATTTTAAAATTTGGTAATTATTTGTTAAAAAATAGACACTCTTGCAAGTTTAAATATTTAAATTATATAACATATTTTTCCGCATTTTGCTGCAAATAACTTGCAATGGCAGTAGTAATTTGTAGCAAAATAATATGATCGATTGGTTAAAAATCGTCATATATTCACGAAACGGGTTTATTATGACATTGCACGTGACCTTTGTTATTCGGTTGTTTTGAAACTGTACATAACTTGTATGTATAATTATGGCTGCTAGCCATTTTTTTATATTTTTTAAGTGTTAATCGCACACTTAGGAAATTGAAAAATACATATTTAGAAAACGTATAAAAATTTGAACGCAGCGGGATTAGAACCCACGCCTTTTGAACATCATTGTCAGAGCCTTCAAGAGTTTTCAAGAGGCGCCGGTTCAAATCCTGCTGCGTTCAAATTTTTATACGTTTTCTAAATATGTCTTTTTCAACAGCTGCTAGCTATATACAGTTGCGGGTTTGCGTTCCGCCACTCAACAAGCAATGTCTCAACTATAGGTCTTTATGCTTAACCCGCTCTGTGTGAAAAAGCGCGAAACTTTTAAGCTAAGAAAAAAAGACAGGCCACGAGACTTTATTTAAAAATTGATCAGAAAAGTATAATAGGTTCAGACGCAAGCGATGGTTGCAGGCTCACAAATCACTCGCATGTATAATATACCCATAAAAGAATGACGGGTTCGATGCAATCGAGTTACAGGATATGTAGGGACATAAGCATTTGTGAGGTATGTTTATAGAAACGGGAGAAATTAAGAAACAAAAAACGAGTTATCTATATATTACATACATATATATATAATACATACCCTTTTTAGGAAAATACACGAACGAAATTTTTCACAGCTATAGTGATGAATGTTAATATTGGTTTAAAATAATAAAAAAAAATTAAATTACATTAAAAAAAAAAATTGTTGACCATACTACCATGTGTCCGAATGTTTATATTTTAAATATATATGTAAATAACTTGGTCTAATTAGTAAACCTTGTAAGAGCGGTATATCATTAGCCATGTCCCTGCACGCAAAATGTATGTAGATGTGTTAAGATTAAAAAAGAACAACAACGAGGCACTTTAAATGGATCTTAATAATACGATCAGATGCAATTTACTTTGTTTTTTAAGAGAAAGGGCGATGCAAAAGTGTATCAAGAAAACGAAAGTAACTGAGCTAAAAACTTGTTTAACAACAATATATGTGTATTTAATATGTATGTATACATACATTATATGAAAGAAAACTCTGATTTTTACAATAAAACGGTCGTATAGTGATGATGTCGTTCAGTTTAATGCAGTTTTTGACGTTACAGCGCAGTAGAAGTATGATTTATTGAACGCAATGGTTGTAAGTTCAGAATTGAATTTAGGGGATTTTTTTACATATAATATGTTTTGACGCTAGATGAAAAGTCATAGCGTCAGGTTATGTTTAGGTACTCAATAATGTCTTTTTCCACTACGAGTAGGAAAGTGGAGAGTACAGTGATTTTTTGTTAGGTTATTTTCGTTTGCAGAATATAATGAGGTAGCGTTATGTATATCATTTAATGCAAGATATATTATTAAATAACATCAAAATAAAAATTAATTATATATTACAGAGGCTATATGTTTATTGGAACGCCCACAATCTCTAATCAAACTTAAACAATAATCGACGTGTTCAACTCTGAAAAGTCAGAATAAAAATAGTTTATGATAAATAGCCGCATGCGCATAGCGAGGTTGCAAAGTAAATTTTGTTTTATGACTCTCGGTTCTCCTCGTTCTGACTGAACTTGATACAGTGCATGTTAAGGGGTGGAGTTCAGCGCCGCGCTTTGTTATAGCAGAACGGGAAATTAAAAAAAAAAAAAAAAGATCATTCCTCCTGGTGGGTTATCTATCAACAAGAAATAAGTAATATTTTATGATATAAAATAATACCAAGCATTTTGACTCAAGGTGCAGTAGGACTGAGTCTGGCTATACCCGATGGGTATGGCGACAACCGTCTCTTTGGATGTTATTTAAATGAAGTTCTTAAATATGTTAAAAATTACAATTTACAGGTTCAATTCTGTGACGTTTGAATTTTTTATAAAGAGTGTTTGCAAGTTTTGTAAAAAAGAATTGTAGCCCACAAATTCCTTTACTATATAAGATAAAATCTTGTGTTATTGTTCCCGTAGGTATTTCGACAAATCCTCTGGTACTGATCCCCTTCAAAACCTGAAAACATATCAAGAATTAGACTTCTAGGGAGTGCCCTTTCAGTCCTCCAAAATCAATGTTACATATACTTTTTGCTTTCACATACATATATGTGATCGAGTTATCTAAAATAAAACAGCAGAATCACAAGAAAATATAAAAGAAAATAGCGGAAAAGAGCACGGTATACAAAAGCCATGGATATAAATAAAAAAAACTTGCATGCAAAAAGCCAGTAGTTAGTGTAGGGTGTCAGTCAGTACTCCTACATTACCGTTATCTATTATGTTTTTATTTTTAATATTAACCATATTGTTCCCACGAGAATGGGGGAAAAAAAAGTCGGTCCAAGCAGTCCCCTGTACTTGGATAAGCCTAAGCGTGTCTTGCGAACTCGCAATGGGACCGTCCACCGAGGCGTAGTAGTAGTATGCGCAAGCGTTCCTGCAACGTCTTGCCGGGGTGGAGAGAGTTTCCGTTGGGTTTTAGTGGGTAGTATCAGGTATATTTTCCGGTGAGTCCCACAGTACCGTCCGTTTCCGCAAGTGCCTGCACACGGGCGGTCTGCGCAAAGGCATGACACAGCGTCAAAAAAAAAAATGTCAGTCAGTAACGCAAGAGCTTCATAGATAAAATAAAGCTTCCTTAACTTTATCTAGAGGTAATTTCAAATCAGTATAGTTTTCACACTTAAGATAACGTAATAGCATTACTAACATTTAAAGTTCCAGTTCAAAGAGTTATCGACTATTACTTACGACTTAATAACTCTTATATAAACAAAATACAGAACTCCCGAGCGTAAATAGAATTTTCATATTTATGTATATATATAGTGTGTGTTGAACAATTCATATGTTTTTCGCATATATCACTGACATCTAGAAATTTCCTTAGCCTTTCTGTATTTTTTAACTAGCTCTTTTGCATTGCTTGAATGCATATGTGTCCGTAATCGATACTAATGAAACAATATTTTCAATATTTAGCATGAACCTCATGTCCTTGAAGAAAACCAGGATAACGAAAAAAATATTTAATTAGAGGTCCATCCATTTATAGTCATTGCCTAATAAAAGGCAGAACTCAACACCGTACTATTCGTAACTCGATGAGCAAGTATTACTAAAATAAGCTTCGGCTGGAATTTGAACCCCAAACGATGACTTTCTCTTAAAAAATCGCCATAATGGCATAGGCACATAGTATTTTGAATAATTAATTACGAATTTTGTTTAAGATTTCATTTTATATTTGCATAAAATTTCAATTTTTAATAGCCATTTTGCTCAATGAAGTCTTATCTCAAAATAAATAAATGTTAAAAACCATAAAGATAACAAATCTGTATTTCATAAATAAAAGTTAAAAGTACCGAAATTAAGAATTTAATTATAAATTTTGTTTACAAATTTGTTACATTTTGTAACTTTCTTTGATAATCTATGTATGCAACGTAAAATTTTAACTCATTACAACTTTGACCCAATGTAATATGTTATATTATGTAAATACAAAAGAAAAAACTGCCGTAAAACTTCTTCTCCACTTTAGTGGTGGACTTAACCCCACCTTTACCTTGCTTTAACCGGAGCAGAGAAGTGAAAATAAATTTAATATCAACATTTTTTTTAATTTTTTAAAGTGTTATTCGCACACTTAGGAAATTGAAAAAGACTTATTTAGAAAACGTATAGAAATTTGAACGCAGCAGGATTTGAACCTGCGCCTCTTGAAAGCCGTTGAAGCGCTCTGACGACTGACTGACGACTTTTTATACGTTTTCTAAATATGTCGTTTTCAAATATCAACATTCCCTTGAGTTAAATCGAATCTAGAAGACTTTTACAGTCATACATAAATAATAATTTTAACAGTTTAAAAACAAAAGTATAGAGATTTTCATGATTCATATAATTTTAAAGTCAAACCGGTACGACGGGGTAAGAGTAGAGGTTTAAATTTTTTAATCACTAAGCAATTTCAATATCGTCCATTCACTTAACAACACGAGGGTCATTCTTAAGCTTTTTAAAAATTTAATTGTGTTAAGTACTATTTTTAATTTAAAAGTAACATTATTTTTGTACATAATCAAGGTTTTTTTATTGTAAGTTTCATGTTTGATATTTTCTATTTATAGCCTACATTATTTTTAATTGAGACCATAAGGCGCAGTGGGACGTATGTATTGTAAAGTTGCAATTGTTTGCGTTTTTGATTCCCATTCGGTGGAATGATCAAATTAAAACTATTTTCGTTTCACAGCTCTGGTAAGATTTTCCATGAAGTCTCTAGGTTACCTAGATATGCGGAAAAAGCGAGGAGCTAAAAAAAAAACTATGGTTACGATGACAACTTAGAGGAATATTTGGATGTACATTAATTCTCAATACAATATAGGTACAAAATGTCCATTTTGTTTGGAAATTGGAAAATGGAGTGTTTTGACACTATATTCTCTCTGTCTGCCCAGGTGTGTGGGGTAAAGAGTTAATAGAGTGTTACTATATAAGGAGAGAAGAACGTTGTGACTTCACTATAATTTTCTTTACATCTTTAAAAGATGCTTACGAGAAGATAATACATAGGTAAATTAATCGATGATGATAACTTATTATGTAGTTTAGATTACGTAATGCTCACTTCAGTTAGTATTAGTGCGCTTCGTAGAACACTCTAAACATATTATATGAAAGACAGTCCTCATGGATAGCCAGTAGTCCGTAAAATTAGAAAATATGTCAAGTTTGATGTAAAAAATAATATGAATCCATCATGGCGCTCTGTGATAGCGTCTGACTGTATTCGCCATGGTTGCGAGTTCGATGCCCACTCGAGGGAAGGATTATATTTATATATATATACGATCGACACTCGACCTGCTTGCATGAACTTTTTTCGGTGGCCTTTTTGTAAAATAATGAAATTCCTGGATAAACAAAAATAAAAAGAGATAGAAGAAAAAAGTAGCCTATGTTCATCACAAGGCCCACAAATCTTTATATAAAATAACAATCGGTGCAGCGACTTGGCCCTGATAACGTCACAGACAGATAGACAGAGTAACCTTCGCATTTATAATATTAGTATGGATTATTTTCGTTTCTCCGCTCTGGCACCTAAGACAATGCGCACCGTTACGGTCCGCCACTGAACAGGCAACATCTCGGCTTCGGGTGGGAAGTGGAAAACGGAGTGTCTTTACAGGACTTTTTTATGACTGTTTTGATGGGTATATGGACGTCCGGAGTCCCACATAACCACGAGTCCCCTTTGAGGCTGGAATCCGTAACGGATTTCCTAACGCTTAAAAAATAAGTATTAAAAGCTTATATATATTAATACTAGAAACTACAAAGAAAGTGAACATTATTGTTGTATATAAAATGTACGATTTATTTAATATTTTATTAAAAAAAGATACAAGGAAATGCTATTTCAAACGACTATTAAGATTAGAATACTATTTCAAACGATACGAGGTAACGGCACCTTTTACACAATTAGAGCAAATGTAGAAAAAAGCAGTCCAAGTTAAATAAAATAGACTTTGCCTTTTCCCATTAAATTTATGATATTAAAATATTTTTTTTGTACTATTTATACCCGCTATATTATCTTTATATTTAAGTTTAGTGCCATCTACCCATGTACGAGTACATACATACGTATTATAAATAGGCTCTTAAACAATGTTCTATGGATATAGGCGTTACGTTTTTCCTTTTACCACAATTTACATATAAACAATAAAGAAAAAAATTGTTGAGCCAATTTATCCTTCATTCTGCCCATATATGATAACATTTAATTTGTTTCCCGCATGTTAGGGCAGCCAGAGCGAATCTAGTGTCAATATACTCCGTTCTCCACTTTTCGAAGACACTGACTTTATTTCCAAGACACTCTGTTAAGTGGTACAACCCATAACTTTCACGTTTAATATATAACATAACCCACTGCACCAGTGGGTTATGTCAGCTTCAATTATTATATTGATCTTGGTTTACGTAATTGCTTCCAATTGTATTATATCGCAAACTCTATTTAGTATACTTGGCACAACAAACAAAGGAACGTCCGGTTTATAGTAAACTCTTAGAGGAATTGGTAGGCTTTGTTTTAGTTTTCCCTCTTGATAAAGATTGGCACTTATTAGTTGTCTGACGCAGGAACAAATAATACGGGTCTGAGAATTTTTGCTAAAATGCTACTGCAGTACTACTATGTATGTATTTTTGGTTTTAATGAAAAAAGTATCGATTTCTTAGTTATTATCCAAAGCTGCTATACTTTTGACTCGTGAAATACACACTTTATACAAAAATGTTTGTCAAACGCACGGTAATATGCATAATTTTTAGGTATTTTTACTGCCACATAATAAAATACGAAAAAAGGCTCGAAATATTTTTCTTTAGGTGTAATTTATATTTAGATTTGAAAATATCAATGCTTGGTACACGTCTTATAGCTGATCTAGATATGTATAAACACCTCCATATAACGATAAGTATAAGTAAAAAAAACTTAAAAGTGATGACAAAAGTTAAGAACACAACGTATTAAAGAAAGAGTTTTGTAAACATCTCTCTACACAGATACTAACAAAAATAAATTGTAAGAAGCATATAAGAATTTCGACATAGCTGGATGTGAATCGCACGGCTTAGACGTCAAAGCGCTTGAACGGTTACCAAGAGGCGCAGGTCCGAATACAGCAGCATTAAAATTTTTATACGTTTTCTAAAAAATATTTTTTTAGCCGTTTCGATGTTCAAATTTGCACGAGAGACCCAAAGATGCACGCCATGCCATATTTTCAGAAAACGTATAAAAATTTTTACATAGCAGGACTTTTAAGGACCGTGGCTGTAAATCTTGGTACGGTCGAGCTTTTATTATCTGAAAATCAATTTCTGAAAATTAGGAGCAGTGCTTGGGACTTGCCACCCAAGAGTAGGCTTAAGGGCCGGCCACCTTTTAAAACACTCATCGCCACCGTCCGAGCTCCTAACCTAATTATTAGGAGTTTAAAGACTAATACCGCCTTCAAAATATGAGGTACAAATAAACTGATAATAGTTCTAAATATAAGGAGATTTTTTAATAAATTAGTATGTACCTAATAATTTTAAGTTCTTATTTTGTAACCATACACACATATATATCTTTGGTAGTCAACTAATCATGACATGACTTTAGTTTGCATTTATGAAACAGGAAAAATATATATAATCATAACTTTAATAAAATTGTTTCTAATATTAAATTTACTACCATAAAATATTAGCATATCGCGAAGGTTGTTTCTTAGTCTTTATACATGGCCAGTGCAAATGATAAAAAAATCTATGAAGAGTGATGATTTTTTATATTTAAGGGGTTCTGTTTACAAAGTTTATTTAAATTTTTGAATAATCCACGATTTTAGCTATTTTCGTATAAACTCGTAGTAAGAGATACTCATTATTTTTGTTGTGTAAAATCATTGACGTTTATTTCTGATAGCGTAGTAAATTAATGAAAATTAAATGAAATGATAATTTAAAAAAATTGTAATAACAATACATTACCTCTGTAAATGCTTAAAATACAATAAATAACAGTATACGAAATAAATATTTAAGGCCACATAACATTTCGATTTAAAATTAATTTATGTCTTTTAAACGTTAAAAATAATTAGGGTCATAGGTTCCTTTTAACTTCTCGCCATAGGTACGCTGTGCACAAGTTTTCAATTACTTCAAGATGAATACAGGAACAAAATGTGAAGTTTACATTTCTTTTTTTATTGATGTGGTGGGACAGTGTCTAGTTGTAAATTCGATGGTTGAAGGTTCAATACCTAACTTAGGGGGATGAATAGTTAAATTGGTTTGCTTCTCCTCGCGGCGACAAAGTGCGGTGTTGGGTTCCGCCACTCAGTAAGCACTGTCTCGTAATTCGATAAGCTAAAAAAACTATTAATTGTACTGCGTGTTGAATTATTACTGCAAACATACCTCATTTTTTTATATATATAATATAACACTATAAATACTCGGTCCGTAACCTTTTTATCCTAATATCTTATTTGTCTTGTATGCATGTAGGTATTTTAAATTATTATTATAAATATTAAGATAGATGTATAAATTATTATGTGAGGCCATCGTAGTGCGGTGAGACAGCGACTGGCTGTAAACGCCATTGGGTTTGGGTTCGATTACCACTCGGAGGAATGGTTTATTTATACATATAATAAAAGTTTTTAAGAGGGTTCAAATCCCGCAGTGTTTAAACTTTTATACGTTTCCTAAAAATATGTTTTTCAATTTCCTACGTGTGTGATTAACACTTTAAAAAATGTTAAAAATGTAATAGAACCCAAAACAATGATTTTTAATTTTCTATTCTATTTGCCTGTTGGTCTTTGCGTTTGTGCATGCTAATCTCAAAAACTACTGTACCGGGTTAGTGCAGTTTATACTATTGTATTTTGATAAACTTCCCTTTAGTGATTTCATTTAAATCGGTTAATAAATAAAAAGTTAATAGCATTTATATTATAAATATAAGCAAAATTTGTGATTTAAGTGACAAACCGGGCTGGCGAAAGACGAAATATTTTAGTCGTGTAGGTGTTTTCTCTGCTCTAGTACTTAAAAAAACTCGGCGTTGAGATCTGCCACTCAATGCGCAATGTCTCGATGTTGGCCGGAAAGTGGAGAACGCCCCACTGCCCCCCACCCACCCACGTCCTCTGCGTCACGATAGCCTCACTAGATGTCACAAACTATATGTTTAAAATATTATTTTAGTACATCAAGGCCATTGGCATATAAATTAAGCATGACTTTTGAGGAAAAATTACATTAATCTAAATATTTAAAATAATTTGTTCTGCTAAATAAAATGTGGTGTGGAGTTCAACCACTCAACTTATAATGTTTAAGAAGAAAACAAAGAATGTAGAACGAAATACCAAGAAAATGTTTAATTAAATCCATGGAAAACATACACTCATAAAAGTTACTAACAAAAAATATAAAATTTGTTAACAAACTTTGTTAAGATTAACTTAACTCTATATACATGTGCAACTTTCTTGATATCGTGAAGGTTGCAGGCATAACCTGGAATAGAGTAGCTAAAAAGACCAATACAAGATATTTTTAATTAAGAAACACACATATATTTGTGTGTGTGCGCATACACGTGTGTATAACAGTGCATAATAAAGACACGAAAATGTTAATAAAGCTATGAATATGGAAAATAAATTATAAATTCTAACCAATTACTGCGCAACAAGAAATTTATTGAGTATAATACAAATTATGTAAAATAGCGCAATTATCTATATATTGCATAAATTCTTGTGATGAGAGAATTCTAGAGGTAGAATTCCTTTGGTATCTCACTTTCTGATTCATTGTGAAGGAATTTCTGTATTATAAATATATAAAGAGGGCATCTTGATAAAGAAGATATCTAGTAGATAGATAGTCTAGAAATCGGGCGGAAAATGGAGGAAGGCGTGTTTTGACACTGGGTTCTCTTTAACTACCGGGATATACAGACATACGGGAAAAAGCGTGAAGGTAGAAAAAACATATAAGTTTTATCAGTGCAGGATTCGAACCCACGAACGTGGCGCAAAGTCGGTCAAATTGCATATAGCTTCATACTTTCACGCTTTGGCATACTATAATAATTATGCCGGATAAAGATTAGGGTAGAGTAGGCTGAAATAATCTACTGTCTAGACACCCCGTTCTACACTTTCTGTCCGATTTCGAGTCGAAAATTTTAAATACTTGCTATATTTTTCTGCTATTATATTGCAAATGCTGGCTAAACCTTTAAAGATAGATAAAAATAATATTCATGCTAAAAGGCTACTGTAAGATCTAGGAAGATTAATATTGTCCTTTACAAATTGATATTAAATTTAATATTTTACAAGATATTAGAGGTATAAAATAAGGGGATAGAAAGTCCGATGCATCAAGTCATAAGTACTGTCACCCGTCAATAATAAATATTATCAACCTGGTCATTTTAACACTAAACAGAAAAATAAACTATGAATGTAGGGTTTAACTAAATTGTAATTTTTAGTAAGCCCTACTTTGTTAGAAGAAACTAATTGGCGTAGCCACGTCGAGACTGTATTCAGTTAAACTGAATTGTTCGGTAGTAGAATACAGAAATTCAACATCAAGTAACTCTAAATATGTCTTTTTCAATGTATAATCATTTATATCTTTCACTTTTTGATCCTTAATTTTACCTCATAATAGTTATATTAATAAATTATTTCATACAGTATTGACGCTAGGTTTGTTGTTGTTTACACGCATGATTACGGGAGATCAGCAAAGATATTATTGGATATTCATAGCTGTTTTTTTATAATTTAGACCTACAAAATTTATTTTAAAAAAGGCTTATATTAATCAATATATGTATATATAAAACTCTTCCCTTAGTTAGTGAGGTACTGATAGACAACGAACAGCCGGAACTGTTAGATGTTGAAAGCTAAAATTCGCATGTAGGATAGTCAAAGAGAGTATGGGGCGTACTGAGGAAGGTATACTCGAAATACGTACGGAAACGGGACTTAATAAGATTATACGGTAACAAGACATATTTAACGAAGATAGACAAAAGCTGTACAGTCCATATATATGAAATTCAACTTAACAACTAATGTACTATAATTTTAATGGAAATACAAAAAACATACAACTAGTGTTCGTTACAGATATTTGGCCAAGGTAAAAAAATAAGGAATTCGTTTCATATCGCAATTATAGTTACCTAAACCGGTTCTAAAAATATAACGTGAAGTCAAAGTAAGTTCTAAAAATAGAATAGGCCATGACCTTGTGTAAAACTATTATAACAAATGCTGTGTGTATTGTTACGCCTCTGTAAGATATAATTATGAATATATTTACGCTCTTTTCTCTTTATGATGTAACTTCTCGTACATTCCCTTTATAATAGGGTAGGTGATATCACGTATTGAGTGGAACCCAAAGCCGTTCTTTGTATTGTAAGAGCGTAGAAATAATTTAAACAAATTTACTTTGGCAAGTGAGTATCGAACCCACTAACCTTTCTATAGCCAGATAATGTCTCACGAAGGTCTTCATTTTTTTAAAGATATTAACTAGACTTTGATTGTATAGTAAAGGATTTGAAGTAAAGTATATAGGAACTAGTTTAAACATGAATAGCACAAAATATTTTCAAAGTTTCCTTAATTGCTTGATCAACATACTCTTGGCCATCGTCTTGATCTCTTCGTATGATGACCCAATATGCACAATGTCATGTGATAAAATGTTAAATAAAAAAAGGGCGCTCTAACATTGTTTTTACGTTTATAACGACACATAATAATTAATAGCAAGAGGTAACTCCACGCTTTATTTCTAGCGGGTAGTCAGAGTGAACGAAGCCAAACGCTACGGTGTCTGCATAGTTCTTTCGCTTTGTCCACTATCATGAACCTCTTCTTATATGCCCTCCAGAGCAAGAGGATCCCCCTCATGCGTTAGACTTTCCTTCAGTATCATCGGCACTGTGTTCTCGAAGCATAACCGAGATCCCCCCTTAACTACTCCTACTGCTCTTATGGGTCATATATCTAAGAAAAATATCAGATGAATAGTCAGATGAGTTTTTATTATTGCAAAATATAGCATCACACTTCTTTCCGCAGATCTTGAGTAGTCTGTGAGATACAAATATCAAGACACTGTTAACAACTTTCCTCCCAAATTCTAGATTTTGCATGATGAATGGCAGAACTCAACGCTCTCTTAGTTTTACCAGAAGTTTAGTGACTTTTCTACGTCAAGTAATGCGTATTTTTTTAATAATATATTATATAAAAATAACTTATTTTTTACTTACGTTCTTCTTGCATAATTTGCATATTTTTATAAGTATCGTAGTTGTTACAAATAACAGTTTACCATTCAACCTTGGGGGCTATAAAATTAAATATATAAGTACACTCTGCGAGTGTGCTCCACAATACCTAATCGCTTAAAATATAGAAAATTATGTTAAAGCGACAGTTTGCCATTACGGACGTAATGGAGCTCTCTCTATATTGAACACAAAATGTATAGATTCAAATTTCCTATAAGCGTAGGTAAGTTCCGCTATTTGGTTTCTTTTAACTTTGTGAAATTTTAACAGCATGTGGAGAGAACTTAGGATTCATCATCCTAATTAGATTCTTCCAAATTTTTAGAGAAATATTTAGAGTTGAGCAGCAAAACCTATTACCGATCTTTGTCTCACTAAATAACATAATTGTTTAAAAAATAACTTAACATAAAATAACTTAATAACTCGTTATCCTGGTCATCTTCACAAGGGCACAATGTAGGTCAATTATTTCATATAAGACCAAGTGTTTTAATAAGAGCATATTAAAATTATTCAGGTTCGAGTCCCCGAGGTTGAGGTCTGACCTACAACTGTCTTGCTTAGATAAATATTTTTGGTTTTATCAAAAAGCAATTCTTTCAAGCAAAATTTATTTTATATTTTATTTTTTCGCATTTTCATAGAATTTTGCTACAAACAATTAATTTACATTTTCCTATAAACAATTAATTTATAGGTTATGAAATTGTATAATCTCTACATATGAATATATACCAATTTAACTCGTTACGTATTTTTTACATTTTTTTAAAGTGTTATTTAATGACACTTAGGGAAATTAAAAAACCATATATTTAAACGGTTTTCAAGAGGCGCAGGTTCAAATCCCGTTGCGTTAATATTTTATACTTTTTGTAAATATAGGTTTTTTATTACGTTTTTTTAATATATTTAGTAGAGAGTATAAATCAAACCCACAACCATCACATCAAACAATTTCTCACTGCGTTTCGATGGTCTCATATATTTTTAAATGATAATTAAATTTTAAACTCGTGAGATATAGTATTAATTTAACATAAATGTTTTATTTGCGTCACATTTATATTATTCATTCAAATCCAAAAATAGATTTTATCATGAGAATAATTTTATATATCATGTAGGTTACTTACATTGGGGTTAGTTTTCAAGGCCACCATGAGGTAGTTGGTTCATTGAAAACGTGATGGTCGTGGATTCGATTCTCACTCGGAGTAATGGTTATATTTAAATTATTTTTATAAACGGTATATGTTAAGACAAAACACGGCATAGAGTTCCGTCACTTGACACGCTATAACGAATTTGTTTTCGAACTACCCACTTTATTATACAGTCGTAGGATGCTTTAAGCTTAATGCTTTTTCACGTACAAATTGGTATGACATACAGGTTGTGCTTTTAACATAGTATTTTTGCCACTCAGTTCGCCACTTTTCCGCCCGAAACCGATGTTGCGAATTTGATGAAAGAATGAATTCTTTGTTGACAAAATGATTCTGAATTTCTTACATTGTGGCAAAATTATAAGATTTTGTACTATCGCAATCTATTTTCGTATTTATTTTTTATTAAGATAAAAATTAAAGGCTTTATATATCTTTTATTATATATTTATATATTTTTAATAATATTTAAAGATAAATTAAAATTGAAATGGCAATTAATACATATTAATATTCAATATCCCCTGTTACACAAATAGGATATATAAAGAGTATAATACTATACAGTTTTGTGTCCTACGATAAGAGTACTATGACATCATTTTAGTTTTTAATTGAAACGAAACTTACGACCACTTTTTTGTGCGACCACATGGTGTTGTAGATATTAAGCTATTTTGTATATATTACCTAACATAAAATTTGAATCTACGAGATAACGAAATGTGCATAAATAAAATAATGAGAACCAGGTTTTTTATTATAAATATTCCATAAATAGAGAAGGCTGAATGTAAACGCGATTGATTGTGCGTTCGATTTCAATATGTGGAAATGATTATATTTAAATTATGTTTATTTCTCTGATAGTAAAAAAGAAAGCGCAGCGTTGTGTTCCCCCACTTCTCGTTTGTGTTCTCGGGTCCGGGCGGAAAGTAGTGACCGGAGTGTCTTGACACTAGGTTCTCTCTGCCTACTCTGCTATACGGAAAATAGTATAAAGCTAAAAAAAATCTACACTTACAAGAGTATGATATATAACATAGTAATAAAACTTGTGTTCTTAATTTTTCACTGACAATAAACACTAAGGGGTAATTAGCGAAAACTAAAAGCTACATTTTATTTAAACAGATTAAGGTAACAATGCAAATGTACCGCCGCCAGGAGTTGAATATTTTTGATTTGCGGTTACTGTTTTTCAGTGTAAATTTTCACATATTAAAATATTAACAAAATGCAGTGCTAGGACACTTACCTTTTTACCACAAGGGCACTTAGTTTATGACCACTTTGCGCCCAATTTTAAGGCATTACGTACGAAATTATTATATTTTAAATAAAAAAATCACTTAATGAAGACTTGATATACACACGCCATATAATCTAAATTTTTAAGCCATTTAATCTAATTTCTTAAGAAAAATCTGTCTTATTAATTAGCTACCTGGTACCATCGTGCCAATATCTAACCATAATATATTATGTGTGTATTTTAATTAACATTTCCTGTATCCGTGACAGAAATAGACTTTGGAAATCTAGTTAACGAGAAAGAATTTTTAAATACCTTTTTTGTTTACTATACATTTTAAATTGCTATTTCATTAAGAGGCAACATATTTCGTATTTTATTTATAATTAGACGTTAAGTGTTTTTGTTTCTAAATGCATTGCAAATTGTGTTATGTATATATAAAAAATGATTTTAAGATGTTTTGTGTATATTCGCCAAGTGTAGATTCAAGTAACAAGTTTAATTAAATACTAAAGCTCAACTAAGTTATGATTTCATAACATTAATTACTAAAGCAAAGCGTAATTGCTGTATATTGAAATAGTAGAACTGTTCCCAGTGGAAAACGACCAACGCTTACCAAGGGTGTTAAACAATTCCTCCTTCAATAGGCAAAATAAATATAGATACTAAAAAAAATGAGATAAGCTAACAATAAAATGGTAAGAGAGATCGTTCATACGATTCTCCCGTCACAATTTAAAGACAACTGGTGTAAAAAAACTTCATATGCCAATAAAGCAAACTTCCGAAAAAGACGGGAATACTGTCCAAATACATGCGAAGAGAATAGACAATCAAGTGAATCTTTGGACGATGCTCAAGCATACGCGTTTAAAAAACAGTGCCATAGACAAAATTCTAAAATATCTATGTTAGAAGCAATCCTAATTTTCTATATTTGTGTATTCAATGTGATAATTATGTGTGATGTTAGTATTAATGATGTAAATAGAAAAGTTCTCGAAGATAACTTCGGTGTGTACAAAAGGGATAGGAATTTCAATATCTCTAAGATTTGGCGTCGCAACGTAGATGCAAAAACTCTTTTGAAGAATATTAATAAAAGTACGGCCTCAACTCAAGGAGGGAATTCTGGTAAATACTCTCTGCCTGAAGTTGTTGAATTTAATAAATATTATAGCTATTATAAAAATAAAGATAACAATAGCACAGATGACAATGAACAATCTATAAATACAAATCAAATTATAAGAAACATATATGACGATAATCGAGCGGTTGGATATCCGCATGACTTGGCGACAAATCCTTATTATGTCAAAAGAACAAATTTCAACCTGAGACCAGAAGGTCATCACTTTCATGAAAAGATTCTAAAACTCGGAGTATTATTGCCAGCTGATCCAAATCAAGTTCTGTCATTGGCAAAAGTCTTGCCAATTATTGAAATGGCCATACCAGCTATAACATTACCTGACGGCCCTTTGCCGGGATGGAAGGTGCTTGTGGATTACAGGGACACTAGATGTTCGTCGGTGGAAGGACCTCTAGCAGCATTTGAATTTTACGTCAACGGCTCAGCTGGTAAGCAAATATATGTATATTTTATCCAAAATTGATACATATTTATTTAATATTAGAGTAGAATATTACTATTTAATAATATTACAGATGCCTTCATCGGTCCAGGGTGCGAATATGTAATAGCACCAGTTGCAAGATACGCTAGCCTATGGAGGATACCTGTTATTACTGCAGGGGCGCAGGCTGAAGCATTTGGCTACAAGCATCCAAGTTATATGACCTTAACCAGAATGATGGGAAGTTATACGCAAGCAGGCGTTGCCATCCGGAAAGTTTTCGAGGTAAAAATTGGTGTCGCTTTATACGAATTAGCTTATGTTGTACTGTTTGTGTTTGTTCCTAAAAAAGGTTTGAAAATTATTATGTGTTTTATTTTTGTTTTTTTTTACATTGCTTTTTATGTCACGCTGTTTGTTTTTAAGGATCTTATTAGATTATTTTCGTCCTTACTCATATTCTACATCGTATTCTACATCGTAGGCACTGAGTACGAACGGGGTTCGGGGGCGGGGGGGGCATAGGAGGCTATGAGTAGGAACGGGGGTTCTTCACTTTCCTATGATATGTTTGTATTTCTATCTATGGTTAAAAAATACATTCAAACATTGCTACAGTAAGTTATAAATAAGTCAACAAACTGCTATTACCATATATTCACGTAAATGAGATTTATACATTTAACTTATCTGTAATTGTAATATATAAATATATAATAGTAGGTGTATAACACAAAAAATACACACATTTTGCCTTCATGGTATTTGATTCTTCCGAATATATTTTAAATATAAATGAGCGGCTATAATCGTTTTTGTTATGTAAATTTCGAATAGTAATATAATAAATATAAAGCGGCTTCAAGAAAATTACAATTCGCTTTTGTATTGTAATAGAAACAATTGAAAAATAATTAGTAGATGTAAGTAAGTAAATGATACATACATACTTTGATTATTGATTTTTTTTTAATAACTTCACGCGTTACTAACGATTACGTTAAACGTCGATTTCACAAAACTTTCATAATAAACCAAATAATATTAATAATTATTTTTTTAATGCTTTAAAAATTCACCATTCATCAAAAAGAGAACGTATCAGGACATTCCGTTCTTTGCTTTCTGCCCGAATTCGAGACTTTGCGTGTTGAGTGGCGGAACTCAAAACAACGCTTTGTCTATGTAGGTCAAATTGAATATTCTAAATATTATCATTTCCCCGAGTGGTCAAGGAATTATTTATATGTTTAATTCATTAATTTTTACATAGTATTTTTAATGTATTTTATTTAGTTTAAAGTTATTTACTTATTTTATTATATAGCAATAAAAAGTTTATAGTTGGCTTTAAAAAAACCCAGCAAAATTTTGTTTGAGTCGTCCCGCTACGTTAAAATTTTTATACCTTGCAACTTTTTTGCTTTACACAGTGTAAGCAACACTTTAAAAAAAATATCAATCGACTTAACATTAATAAAAGGACAAGAAACTGTTATATTAAAAAAGAAGCGTTCTCTATTTTGTACGTATTTTATTCCTCCGTTATGGAGTCAGTTTCTCCGCGCTCCGCTAAAACAAAGCGCGGCGTTGAGTTCCCCATTTCAACACGCAATGTCTCGATTTCGGGAGGAAAGTAAGTGATGAGAACGGACTGTCTATATACGAAGTTATCACTGCTATCTGAGAAAACACTTTGTACCTAAATTTGTGTGTACAAATTTTAAACGATTTCTTTCGTCTATACGCTATTTCTATTGCTCTAATTATTACCGAGTTTAAACGACAATTTATCATTGTTTTCAAACGGTTCTATATATTTTGCATATACCTTATATACAACAAAGTCGATTATGCTATCACCGAATGTTTCTCGGGTAAAATAATTAACTTTGACTATTCGAATCGAAAAAGCCATTGTAAATCGACTTATCGTCATTTCCACTCGATTACTGTTCGTAATAGGTGAATTTCGATTTGCTTGTATTTATGACAAAATAGTAATATTGTTTGCTTATTTTTTTGTGTAATTATGGTCTTGTTTGTTTTCTGAATTATTATTTTGCCATATACTATAATTTTGTTTTGTATATATAGTATGTGTGGGATTGTGAAAGATGTTCTTGATAACCATATCCTAAATCCTTAAACCCTTTGGAAAGTATATGTGTTAAATAAAGTTAAAAATATAATAATTAAGATACTGTTGTTTAGTACGCAAAGCCTAATAAGGCAGTTGATATTTTTTTAAATATATCTTACTTTTAATATATAATATAGAAAAAGGTTTTATTGTAAGCTTTTTGCATTCCGTCCATTAGTAGCCATTACTGGCTCCATGACATAATCTCATATAAGCTGCACTTTTTTAAAAAGATCGTGTAAAATATGCAAATTTTATCAATTTACATATATTAAACCATTTTTGACTTTTAAAATATTTCAAATATTTACAACTATTAATAGAAATACTTTTTACTTTAACATGTCTGTCTTTAGATAATAAAAAGTTGTGAAAAAACAAATTTCCTTATCTTAATTTATATTATGATACAAAAATTTTGTTTCAGGAATTTAATTGGAAAAAGCTTGGGATGCTGTATCACAACAACGGACCCTCCACTGGTAAAGGCAACAGTGCCTGCTTTATGACACTCAGCGCTATATTTACAGTTCTGCAGAAGAAAGGGACAAGGAATATACCTAATATCCCTTTCGACGAAACCAATATAACTACGACTAAAATTAAACAGCTCCTTCAAAAACTTTCTCTTAGTACTAGAAGTGAGTATAAGAAGGATTTTATATACTTATATGGTGTTTCATTTAATTATACCCTTTTTGTTAAAAGTGTGTGAATGCCACTTAAAAGTTCTTCCTCGGTTGAGTAAAGTTATACTCATTGTTTTTAAAATAATAATATAAAATGTATTAATTTATTTATACTTAATTAAAAGGTATTGATGCTTTAAGACCTATATGTCCTAATATCATGTAATTTTACTACAATATATGATAATATGATAACTCATGCGCGTTAAAACGATGGACACGCTTGGCGCCAACTTTCGTAATGTTTCACTTTACCGTTTACCGTTTTAAATAGATTTTTTAGATCCAGTCAGGATTATATAATATCAAAATAAAATAATATCACATTTCAAAAGGACTTCGAAATAATTAGGAAAATGTTAAAGACATATTTAGAAAACGTATAAAAAATTGAACGTTACGGTTTTCAAGAGGCGCGGGTTCAAATCCCGCTGCGTTCAAACTTTTATACGATTTCTAAATATGTCTTTTTCAATTTCCTTAGTGTGCAAATAATATTTTGAAAAATGTTAAAAAATAGGAAAATGTTTACAATTACGCCTTTCTATTTATTTAATTCGGCAGTCAGCGTTTAATTTGTTTCAAACGGCATTTTCTTGAATATATTTTTCAGGTTTATATATTTAAGATTAATAGGATTTTTAGAAGTGAAAGTTATGGTTTTTATATTTTAAACGAGTGGGTGGGGAGATTAATTGCTTGACCATTTTCTTCAAACATTTTTCAGTTATTGCTGACAAAGCCCCCAATTGTCTGGTTTGCCTTTGTCTTCTAATTATATCATTAATAAGAAGCTTTCTTTGATCTTTTGCAGAATATTTACCCTTAGGCATAACAGTGTGAATGAAAATTATGAAACTTGTCTTGAAATAATTTCTGTGTTTTAAGTTAATAAATAAAACGAGGTATCCTTGCACGGGTTTTACAGTAATAAACGTCCGTCAATAGGTTTTTTTGGCTAAATTATTGAACAACTTTCAACATTTCTTTTTGTATTTGTAATAATATGATATGCTTGTAATTGAAATGACAACATTTTACAAATATTTTAAGCTTAAAATCCGTAATATGTAGCCGTTTCCTTTAAATTTATTTCAAAATTATTTTTGATATACCAAAATCTAGTAAAGCACTGACCATCATTTATTTAACCTCGATCTCGATCGAATCAAAGGCTTTCTCATACTCCACGAACGCCAAGCAAAGTGGCATATTATACTCTTCAGACTTCTGTATAATTTGTCGCATCGTATGTATGTAGTATATGGTACTGTAGCCCTTTCGGAATCCAGCTTGTTCGGGAGGTTGAAAATCGTCAAACCTGCCGGTGAGTCGATTCGTAATGACTCTTAAAAACAACTTATAGACATGGCTTAGAAGCGAGATTGGTCTATAATTCTTCAAGAGCGTTTGATCACCCTTTTTGAAAAATAGAATAACCTCACTTCCACTCCATGCTTGCGGCGTTTTGCCATCGAGTATGACGGAATTGAATAGCCTCTGGAGGACTTTAAGTACCGGCCTATCTCCCGCTCTCGGGAGTTCTGCAGTGATTCCGTCATTATCCGCCGCCTTGTTGTTTTTAAGTTGGTCGAGGGCCATACTAATCTCACACAAGGTGATGTCCGGGATGTTTCCGGTGTAGTGTCGAGTAACCGTAGCTCTGGGGTCTGTAGCCAAACTCTGAACTCAAAAATTCATTGGACGCAAATACTGAATTTATTGAACTTGGCTCCCATTTTCCCATTTATATTTTTGAAACAATAAAACTACACGGAATTTTAGCTATAAATAACAATCTCTGGTATAACATTAGTCATTTATTACTAGCTGCGCCCGCGACTTCGTCTACATGGGCAAAAAATGTAAGAATTCGTTAAAATTATAGTTTCTGAAAACGTAGAATTACATTATTTCATATCTTTTTTGATTCATAGTGCAATGTTCGCAGTTTTGTCAAGGAAACATATCAAAACGTTATAACTTTTATATTTATGAACCAATTGAAAAGGAAAAATAGACTAAATTTTAACAGAAGTTGTCAAAAATACAATAGTCAAAACTGCATATAGATTGTTTACATATAATTTCTGTACAGACAAACAGAAGAAACCACTTAAAATTTAATATTATATCATATTAAAGATATTTTTATTTATATTTCATTAATCATATTCAGCATTTTCTATCTTCTCTCTTTGACATTTGTTTCTTTTTATCATTGACTTAGCTACTTAAGAAGTTACAAAAAACACGCGCCCTTATTCAAGATTTAGTATGATATATTAAACCTTACAATTGTCTATTGTAAGGTGATTTTTTAAAATTGTTTCGGTTGTAGTTGCAATAAAACACGTCTGGTGAAAATTTCTGAATACAGCATCAGCGGTTTTTTTCCGCACTGAGAACTTCGTGTCAAAATACTCTATTCTCTAATTTTCGCTCGTAATCAGGACATTATGTGTTGAGCGATGGTACTTATTTCGTGCTGTAATTTTTAAACAAAATTGAATAAAAGTCAGATATTGTCCCACTGCTCCTCTATAGCCTCTAAAACAATATGAAAAATATTGCACATTTTTAATATTTTGAATTGTTATTCACACCTATAGGAAATATTTTTTTTTATAATCTATATTTTATAATCTATAATAAGATGGTTTTAAACAGGCGTGGGTTCAATTTTCTTTACGTTTAAATTTCTATAATTTTTCTAAAAATAATTTTGCTAAATTTTCGATAAAAATACCTTTAGTACGCGACTTTTCCTTATACGAAGTTCATAAACGATTGGTCCGAAAGTATGATCTTTGAACGGAAAAATTGTAATGCAAAATATGTAAAATTATTGATTTTTTGTTTTATTTTATTTACTTAACTATTTCTCTTGGTCAAGGCAAGGCTGAGTTATTTTACTCCGTATTCATAAAGAATAAAAGTAAGTATATTTTATAATTACGCAACTTCACGGTTTATCAATCAGATAGGTTACTAGGTTACCAGAGAGCGGAACTCAACGCCGCGCTTTGTTTTTGTCCTAATATAAACATTTACCTGAGTGGGAATTGAACCCACAACCAATCGAGCTTACAGTCAGACGCTGTTCCACTGCGCCCCGATGGCCTTTTACACTTTGGAAACCGTACAAGAGTTGCGTTCAATTTGTACGTTTTCTAATAATATAAATGTTTAAATAGACAGAAAAAATATTTTATTGCTTTTTGTTTTTATTGAGAAAAAATCTTTTCTTCATTACTATGCATACTAGCAGCTTTTAGGCGTGCCTCATATAACAAAATCAAAATTAATTATTTTTTATATATTTTTAAATATACTATTTTGACTAAAGTACCTACCTTTATATATATGTATAGAAATAGGTACCTTTTTGATATATGTATAGAAATTTTCATATTCATCGATTGAATAGTTTACACGTGAATGCGTTACAAACGAACACACATAGTGTGAAAATGTAATAAAAAATATATTTATATGTTAAAATTTATTTCTTTATGTTGTATGTTTGCTTTGTTCCCATTTAACGAGAATATACTTAATTTTTTTATAGCTTCACCATTTTGTAAAAGAAAATGTATGTTATAAAAATATTTTATTTTTGTATATACAACTATGATGCAATGTATGATATAACGTCAATATTTGATTGTGTGAAACTAAGATAGAGATGGACGACGATGGCTTCAAGCGCTCGACATAATGGATGCGCTCGTTGCCAAAAAGTTAAATATATTTTGAGCTTCTACTAAAAGAAAGTAATTGATTATTATGTCGGTAGCTTTTAGTATTATATTATAGTAGGTTAGCGCTATCCATTTAGTATAGATTATCTATATTAGTGTAACGCTAGTCTAGTCGTTGGTTTTACCAATGAGTGCTTTTTGGATTTCCGGTTGCACGTTGCAGACATATTTAGAAAACGTACAAAAATTTTAACGCAGCGGGATTTGAACCCGTGCCTCTTGAAGACGGTTTTCAATTTCCTTAGTGTGCGAATAACACTTTAAAAAAAATGTTTCAAAAAATATATACGATGAGACACTTAAAAATTATCTTTGTTTTTTTCCTTTAAAAGTATATAATGTATTTTTTTTTTAGTATTTACAAGGATGTAATTTATTATCTCGTTTGTCTTTCCGCCTACACAAATACTGCACATTGGACACAAATATAAGGCTATCAGCACAGTATTTCTAAGTCAATAAAAAAACTTTTATGGTAATCTCACACCTAACAAATATCCGTCCATCTTTTCTAGATATTTTGTTCTGCATACCTTTCATTTATCGTCCGTCATATCTAAGCAAAAGTGTATTATTAAATGTAGAGTATGCTCATATTTAAAGGATTTTTTGTTATATTTTGCGAAGGATTTGAAAAGGATTCTGATAAGGTACTGTATTTGGATCCTAATCGATGCGTGAAATAAATAAAAAAACTAATATTTTTGGTATTCGCTTATAATATTCTTGTCACACGCAACACGGCGTTGAGTTCCGCCATTGGGGAGAGAAGTGTCTTGGTCTTAGGTTTTTTCTCTCTGGGTACCTTGCTGTCGAAAGAGCGTGAAGCTGCTTTTTTAATATTTAACCTTCTCCTGTACTTTGGGGGCAGTGAGAGATAACATTCTGTACTGAATTTTCAGTGGCAGTAAATGGCGTGTGGCGGCGCCCAATGCTGCATTTTATTCAATAAGATCGTCTATATGTGCCATGCTTTTTTCATATAGATAGCCACTGCCAGATGAATTTGTCACAATTTGTCTATTTACATGAATTTACTGTTCAATATTAAATAATTCTTTTAATATTAAATAACATGAAGAATAAGAAAAAAATACGAAATTTCATAATTATAACATATATTATATAATGTTGAGTAGTATATTTGTCTTTTGACGCGAATATATTCTCGCCTAACCAGCCAAGTAGCATTACAAGCCAAAATTACAGTCGCCAAAATAACGACTGAAATAGATGTAAAAGAGAATTCAAAGATAAAGTATTTAAACAATTTAGTCGTGCAGATGTTATTATTATCTTTATATAAAAATAGTTTATGTTTTAACATAAACTGTTTTTATATAAAGATAATAATAAGTATTTTAATACTGCAGTTCCCTTAAACTAGTTAAAATAAACCAAACCGTGGTCGATATTTGTAAACCATGGTTAATTGTATGTAATATTCACATATATTGTATGTTTCACACTTTCTCTTGAATAGCAGGGTAGTCAGAGAGAACTTAGTGTCAAGACACTTTGTTTTAAACTTCCCGCCCGAATTCGAGATATTGCGTCTTGAGTGGCGAAACTCAGCGCTGCGTTTTATATTGTTCACCAGTGAAGAAGAAAACAAAAAAATATTTATTTATTTATGTGGATTTTCAACGGTTATATATATTTCTTGATATATTTACACATTTTCTTACTGTACTTAGTACCTATGAAGAACTGCTTATAGGAGAACACATCATTCGCAAATTTTAACAGTGTATTTTAATATTACTTTCTAACTAATCAATATGATAAATTATATAGAAATGAGGTTACATTTTTATCATGAAATGAATGTCTATTGTTGCGTTTTTTTAAGCACGCATTATATGAGGTTGATATGCGTATTATTGGATCATTATTTCCAAATCTGGAAAATACATGGGGACCTCCGAGGTATATTAACATGGAACCTACTTAACAATTCGCTATCATCAATTTTTCTATTAAATATTGTATGTAAAATTTTCATATCGATAAGCTATCTACGGGCTGCAAGTGTTTTCAATTTAAAGCGATTTAGTTTATCTCCGTAGCTTTCGATTATAATTTGCTATCATTAAATTATAATTAACAATAATAAGAATAAGAAAATAGTAATTAAATATCATACCTCTGAATGGGCATTCCATCCACAACCAATTGCGATTACAGTAGACTGTACAGTGCCAATGCGATTAAGCCACGGCGCGATGTCATCATATTGTACGTTTTACATATATTCTCTAACTAGCGAACCGCTCGCGGCTTCACTTGCGTAAACTACATGATTAAACTATTTTGATATTTCACCCGCCCGCGTTCTGACTTGAATCACAAACTTTGCTTGAATTTATAATTTAAATGGTTATTAGTGTTGTCTATGAACCGATTGAAATGAAATAAACACTAAATGTTCAGGTAAGTTTAACAAAATGCAAATTGCATTTAAATAGGTTAAGCCGTTTGTTTCTATCTTAGAAACGGCTTAACCGCACAAAAAACAGACAAATAGAAAAGAAAATTACAAATCATTGTTTTGGATTCTATTATATTGTTAAATGTCCCTATTAATATTTTTTGTCATATATCTCCCATGTACAGACTACAGCTATCAGTTATATTTTTATTAAATGCATAGATATATAAATATAATAAATATAAAATATCACTCTAAGTCAGGCAAAAAGCGGAGACTAGAGTGTCAATACACTAGGTCTTCTCTGCACATCCACGAGATAAAGTTTGAATCTGTAAAAAAATACAAATTCTAACCGCTCGCTTTATCGGTATCATAGGTACATATCTTACATAGTTACTGCGATCGAGCGCGTTCTTGAGAAGCTTATCCATTTCATACATACACTAGTCGCTATTCTATTTCCGACCCTCGATGTATATCAATGTGCTTAAGCCCTTTACTTAGACGATA
>JAOYRR010000588.1:0-81385 GCA_038994665.1 Podotricha telesiphe
TTAGTTTTTGTCGGGCGTAGATAAGCTCGAGCAATCGTCCGTCTGAATGATAACTGATCCATGTATTGCGCTTCGTTATTTTTGCTAAGTAATACATGTAGCCGCCAAGCATTTGAAATAGCCAAATCTAGGAGGTATGTAAAGATTACCCACCACCATTTTTTTCCTTTTACGGCTACGCGATACAGGCTAATCGATTGGTCCATTTGGTCCACCCCACCCATTCCTCTGTTGTAGTTTATGAATAGTCTGGGGATATTGACATCTATCTTTTGCTTACGAACATTGCACCATCTTTTCACCTTCCCTACAGGCTCTATACCATCAAAATTTGATCCCATTGTGACAACATTGTTGTCTTTCCAGCGTACGATTGTGATTTCATTTTTTATGCCAAAACGGTAGTCATACTCTGCCCTTGGTTGTTTTTTCATAGCCTTTACATTAGTTACGGGACATTTCTTAGTTCTATTCTCTCTTATCGTACCTGTGGCCCTGTAGCCTGAGAGTCGCAAATCATGTAATAACTGATAATTCGTGAAGAAGTTGTCAAAATACACGATGTGCTCGCTGGGAATAATTGGCATCTTTTCTAGTAATGATTTTACAACTCTCGAGCCCAGAGGTTCAGCAGAAACTTCTAAAGATTTGCCACAGTATACATCAAAGGTATAGCAGTAGCCGTCTGAACTTGTTGCTGCCCAATTTCGATAGCCAAATCGCACAGGCTTCCCCATTATAAATTGTTTGGCGGGATGACGGCCACGAATTCTTCTGAATAAGCTCGCAAAACGGCCTCATTTTGAACATTTTATCTTTTGAACCTTCCGCTAGAGAATTGTCGACGAAATGCAGGTTTCTTTTGATGTCTAAAAATCGATTACGTGACATGAAATTAGCGACCAGTGGAACACCAAGATCTTCATCTAAACTCCAGTATGCACGCTCAGAAGGCAATTCGTGATATCCTGTAAGCATCAATATGCCCAAAAATACTTTCAAATCGGCTCTATCGATTTCAAAATTGTCAAATTATTTTGACCAGCATACAACATACTATTTTCATTATCAAGTTTGTTGAATTTTGATTTCTCGCTCGTTTTGCAGGTCTGATACGATACAGGTCTGATTGATAGTGGTTCTTCGTCACTATCGTCCCAATCTGAAACATCATGATCGGGACGAAGTGGAATTACCTCAATAGTTCCAGGTACCTCTCTTGGAAAAGTTGGACAACGGCTGGATCTGGTGGCAACAGCAGGACATTACTGATTCAAGGGCTTCTTCGAGTCTTGAATAGTCATTTTGGCTTGTAAAGACACGACGAATTTGCCATTGTAAAATGTTAAAATACACCTGTAAAGAAATGACAATTTATAGTACAAAACTGCCCATTGTACCTGACCGAGTACATTGCAATAAAGTGAACTCTTATGTATATTTATTCACACAAATCGTTATTTCAATGGTGTTATACGTCAAAATAAAGACTAACAATATAATATAACAAAAAAAATAACAATATTTGTTATTATTTATAATAAAAATAAATTAAGATATCTTACCTTCGTAACTTAGTTCACAATCCGTATTACAAACTAAAAAAAATGACATTTATTTTCCCGCTACCGCCAATTTTTTGTTTTTTATTGAATACTAGTGTTATCTATTTTAAAAATAATTCATCATTTCATAGACACCACAGATAAACAACACACAGTGCGGCATCGTAGTGTTGTACACGAGTGGGTACAGAGGGCGTTAATGGGTTAATGTATTTTTCGAAAACTTGTTTAATCGTCTCAAACTTACGATTAGGAACCGTTTCAAAGAAGAATTTTTTGCAATCTCCCTCTACCACCCCGCCAATGATCCATTGTATGTTAGGATGATCATCCAAGTGATTCGACGGATTAATAATAACCAAACCATTGCAAATGGCTGTCTCATCAACTTGAACTCTCATCCCTATCCCTCCTATCTTTTCTATTTCATCTTTTTTGGCTCCTAAAACCTCCATAATTATCTCTTTTATCTTAATACAAGCAGAGTTATCCCGTTTGAAACGGGACTGGGTGAAGATTTACACCCTTATTTTTTATTTCTTCCGTAAAATTTGCATGTATGAGACTGTCCTGCTTTAATTTCACAACATCATAATTTATATGTAAAGTTTTTAAAAAATAAATAAAAATCAAACAAAGTACACATAAAAATGATTCAAAAACATATTTAATCATAAGAATTGAATCATCTACGTCTTTTAATCAATAATGACAACTTTAATGTTTTCACAACTTTTCTTCTTTTTTTTGGAAGAGAAGAAAATTAAAAAAACATTCTTTTATATATAGTGAGATGAGATGAGATGATAAGATGGCTCAGAGATTTCACAGATGTCAATTGCTTGGTAATTCGTGAAAGAATATACCCAGCAATAAAAACATCTTAATATTTTCTTGCAATCAATCGTGAGTCCTGAAAACTTTGATCCCATTTTTACAGACAACAAGCTTTTGCATTTTTGAACCCTGCATTTGTATCCCATACCATCGGAATATTTGCTTGTATTTTGTATTTTCATAATACCATTACAATTCCGTTTTCTGCATGGGATATCAAGTAAGATAAGGTTATGTCTTATCATAAATAAAATCGCTTTGCTATTGTCTGTAAAAATTTCATGGAACAGAGTAAGCCTAGGAATCTCAGAATCTATTGAAGACATTTTTGAGGGAACAAAAAATTTTTTAAAATACTCAAAATTACCTTTACTCAAAAAACTCGCCCCTAACTAACAAGAAAAGAGCAGTTTTTTTTTAAAAACTGCGTATTTTGTATTTTTAAAGAACTTATTTTTTTTTAGGTGCGAGTTTTTTTAGTAGCGCCAAATAGTTTATCATATGTATCTTGTTTGTATCTAAATTGCAAGTTTCATCTTCAAAATTGTAGCTATTAAGTTAAAAATAATGTTGTAATCAGAAGTTTTGAAAAAACAAAGATCCATATAGAGTTAAAATTGCGTTTCAATGTATTAATATCTTTTTTAGACATAGAAGGCAATTAAGGATATAATATAGCCATCTATGAAACTAAACTTCTCTCAGAACAAGAAACTGTGTAATACAATCATTTTTCAAGTAAATATGAGGTTCTGTATAAGTCTAGAGTAGTAAATATTATATTTCAATTTAGAATTGTTGACAAAAATTATCTAAAGTTGTATCTAAATAAACAACAAATTTTTGAGTAAAGGTCTTATAAATATGCATTTCAATTGTCCTATAATCATTTTTTATCAAATAAAACATTTTAGCATTACATGTCAATTATTTATTTTTTTACGTTCATTATATAATTAATATCATATATGTTTTGCTTTTCAAATAAGAATAAGTTATTGTAAATTTTAGTACGTCTAAAAGCTTTTTCTCAAATGTATTTTTACGCAAAACTTTTATGTTCACTAGCTTTATATGAAAAATACTTACTTTTCTGCCATGAAACAGCTCCAAACAAAAACAATTTAAAATGTTTTTTGTTTCAATTGTAGCTCAAATGTAAATATGTAAAGTTTTTTTTTGTTCTTTGGTCAACATTTGCAAAACAAAAAAAGGTATGTCCCCACATATATATTCTATAACAATTTTATTTCAATGTGTTATGCTGGCAATAAATGGTATAAGTTGGTGAACGCCAACAGAGCACACGAATAAAAATTAAGCGTCATAATATTTTAAAATTACTTACTCGCAAAGAAACAGAAGAACTAATGAATACATTTATTTAACTACCTTTAAAAGCCACATAAGAATTGAAATATTCTTAGTTTTGTTCGGCAATGACGCGCAACATAAATTAAAAAAGGATAATTTGATGCACAAAAGATTGATACACATGAAGAAATAAATAACTTGTAAATAACAATGTTTATGTAGCTTTAAAGCGTAGTTTAGTGATTTTTCATTGTGAGGAAATAGCACGTAAATAGCACGTAACATTTTTTTAAGTTTCACGGAGGTATACATGATTGTTTGTCTGTTAAATGTAAATTAAAAATGGGCTAAAATTGCACAGGAATTTTGTGATATTTTAACTATAACTAATGGGGTCAATTTGTAATATGTTTCTTTAAAGAATTTAATTGTAATGTATTAAGCTCCCATTTTTTTATCAAAGGTAAAAGTAAACTTGCAAAGTTTTGTATGCTTCTACACATATAGTTACCATTCATCGTTAGGCCCCAGCTTTTTCAGAAAAGTTTTAGTGCAAGAATTGTCAAGAATACATCTCAACTGTGTAGTATAAAACTTCCTGATCCTAACTCTCAAAAATGAGTTTACATTTATTGTGAGCAGGAGCTTTTTTCTCTACACGTTGATTGTTCTTTTAAATTATTTTCAAAAGACAATAAAGAAAATGTAAATTGAGTTAAAATGTCATAATATGAAATTAACATTATACTAGAACTTTACTTCGGTAGAAAGTACTTTTTATTTTTTCTAATCCATTTTAGTTACAACTTTTTTACACAAAGCCTTGCGCTTTTAAGTTTCAAGAAGAGATTTTTAAAAGTTTATCATAAAAGCGTCTAAAATCAAAGCAGTTGCCTCAGTAAAATTTTCAAAAACATCAGATATTTTTACTTTGTCTGTCTTTACTCGTTATATTGTTATTTTCTATGGTGACAGGTCTGATTTTCTCATGAAACTTAAGCAGTAATTCCTTTAGAGAATTAGCCAAAAAACAGGAAAAATATAGAGACATTTTACCTATCGGATGACTGCGGACAATACTTCCTTAACGGATGTAAGACTCAAAAAATCCAAGTCTTGTGAGTTGGTATTGTAAAAGAATGGGCTTACAATCAGTTAAAAAGAAGATGAGGGTTGACTGTACCAGTACAATAATACTCTCTTTCCGGATCTTTAAGCAATCTTGTAAATACTACCTACTGTGGATCTACATGTCCAACATGAATCATGACAAGGTTATTGGCTTGACTTTCCGGAATCAGAAAGTCCAATGTTTATGATAATGTCGACACTAAACCCCGCTTAAAATCCACATTACTCGGTTAAAATCGTAACATAGCTCACCTACACGAGGTTTTTGACTTTTCCTTGTAACCTGAGACACACAAAAAAAGAAAAATTTACCTTTGTCTGCAATTAAAGTTATTTTATTTTATTTTTATTTAAAAGCAAATTTACCTATGTAAAAATATACAGGCAGAAAGAGCCAATGAACAGCACATTGTTAGCTATTTATGAGTAGTTAGCATCAGATTATGAACGTAGAGTACTTAATGATTTCTCTATGACAGAAAGCACCTAACTGAAGGTAAAAAAAATGCATAAAAATTTCAAATTGATGTTTCTGTTATACACAGTTTGTTCAAAAAACGGAACGATTGAAAAGTAAATAAATAAAATAACTTGTAATGCGGACAAAACAAGAAAAAGAAAGATTACATATCAGATTACTTGGCCAGCTTAGCTTGTAAAATAGAAAAGTAATATAAAATTTTTATGTTTGATCATTTAAAAAATATATTTGTTTACAACAAAAAAACATATAGTTTGGTACTTCTTAAGCAGTTTCTTGATATTGTTTTATAGCATTAATTTTGCAAGTTTTGTGAACTTGCTCACAAATAGAAAAATAAAGATTAAGATATTTAAAAATTGGCTAATTGAAGGAAAAACGAACAAAAAAAGAAATTACTTTTGTAGGTCGAGTAAGCGCTATTGGAGCACGTCGTGTATCTTTAATTTTGCGTTAAAAACGGAACACTTTTTAAATTACTGCCAAAATTTCAAAAAAAATATATAATTTTTTTCTAACATGCATTAAATGATTCAACAACTTAATGAACATGAAAGAGCTTAAATAGTGGCTCTTTGTGTTAAAAAATACAGTTATGCAAAAATTGCAACAATGTAAGTAAATTGACGGTATCTAGAGTTTACAAAAAGTACTCTGAACTTAATACTTTTGCTCTTATATGCGGCAATGACAGGCCTAAAAAAATCTTTATGTCAGTTTCCAGTGTTTTGTCTTTAGAAAATGAAAAAACTCAAAAAAATCACTGAGAAAGATGCAAAGCACCGTAGAGGAGAAGTTTAAACGAGGACTAAGTTATACAACAATTAGAAATTACTTAAATGATATGAATCTATTTGCATTTTTTCCTCTGAAGAGACCGTTTTTGAAGGTACAGCACGTTGCCGCTAGATATCAGATATCCCAAGATTGGATTATGATGTCAAAAGAAGAGCATAAGAAGATAATATTTAGCGATGAATCAAAGTTTAATTTATTTTATTCTGATGGAAAGGTTTCTGTATGGCGTAAACCTGGTAATGGCTTAGATTCAAAAAAATTTGACGCCTACAATAAAATATGGAGGGGGCGGTGTAATGGTTTGGGGATGTTTCTCGTATCATGGAGTTGGAAAACTTGTTTTTATTGATAAGAAAATGGATGCTGCAAAGTATTGTAGCATTTTAGCAGAATACCTTGTTCCTCTTTCTGAGAAAATATTTATTTTAAACTTTTAACTCTCCCTTAGTTTTAAAAAAGGGCACTAAATGTTTACAGAGTGGGTGGGAAGTATACAAAATATTTAATAAGGTTAAATAAAAAGTTCTGTTTTCTTAAAATTTGCAAATTAATGATAGGAAATTGTCTCAAGAAATTGCATAAGAAATACACAAATATTCATTTTTCTATGGTAAAATGTAAAATTCTTAATTACTTTTCTATCATCACTTATTTTTAGCAAACTGTCATGAAAAACTTTTATTTAACTTCCTCCTAATTATTGATATGCCAGGATTGATCTGGCTGTATAATTATAGCAGAGTGCACAAAAAAATCTATAAAGAAAAAGAGGGGAAAAAGGAATGACTCTTGCAAGTTGATTGAAAATAACTGATAGTATTTTTCTTATTTAAAAGATATAAAAGACTCATTCTGCTGTATTTATAGTCAAGGCTTCAAAAATAACTTTGGAAGTTCTAGAGCCAACATGCAACATTTTTTGGCTCAATTAAGGTATGAAGTTAAAGGAAAAGGGGATTAAAAGTTCATTTGTGGATGCATTACTAGAATAACTTATTCTTATATATCATTACATTAAGCCTGGTAATAATAGGAAAACGTATTAATATAGTATACGATCAACAGTTTTTAATCGAAGAATAACAGGATTAGCAATTTTTAATCTTATTATTTTTTCGTGTAAGGTTCGCTTGCGTGTGGGTGACGAGACGACCTTAAACCTGCTTCTTATAATAATCCTTTGAAAGGAAGAGTAAATAATAAAAAAATAATGAAATCAAACTGTTCTTAAACGACTTCTGCAGTATACTTGACATTTACGACACCAGGCTATAATAAGTAATGTGTATATTCTATACTAAAAAGGTACGAATGTAAACGTAAAAAAACATTTCTATTTGTGATCTGGTAGGATTTCAAAAAACAATCAATAGGACTTTTTGAACTAAGATATATCGAGAAGGTTACGTTTTATTGGTGCAATCTTATTCGTTTAGTAAAAAAAGCAGTGGGGAAAATAGAATAAGCATGCAATGGTTGTATTTTATGGTGTAAGACAACAATTTTACTTTTACGAGAATCAATGATATTATTAATATTACTCAAGGTAAAAAATACTACACAGTTTTAGATTTATCAGATGGGATTTTTAAATTAAAATCGATCCCAAGATAAACTACTTTTTATTTTTGAAACAATCTGTATAAACACACTAAAATACCTCTTGGCTTTGAAATTCATCAGTATTCATTTATATGATGATAGACAACATTATAAACGACATGATTGAAACTAAATGCATGTTATATATTATGGATGACATAATTGTGTATTGAAAGGATAAAAATGAACATGATAAGAATTTTAATAAAGTTTTAATGAGATTGACAGAAAACAATTTCAAAGTAAATGCTGCTGAAATGCAGAAAAAATAAACCTTAAAAGGTGTATGATATCTGGTATTACACAGAAACAAATTAAAGAACACCAAAGAAAAATCTCCAACTATTTCTAGGATTTGCGCTTTGTTATTGCAGATACATCCCTTATCTCGTATCAATTTCTGAACCTTTATATTCGGCCCTCAAAGGCATGACTAACAATGATCAATAAAACTCGTCAAAAGCCTGAGAATCAGCATTCCTAATAATAAAATCAAAGATAAACTTTACCATTACAGCTAATATTTATGACTTCACAAAACCCTTTATACTTACTGACGCCTTAGATACAGGAATAGGTACATGCATATAACACGACAAAGATAATGACTTATAATTGTAGACCGAGCCTTAAGAAAATTATCTGTGCAGAAAAGAAATTTTTGGCCATGAGTGTTGAGCATTAAGAGCTATATTTTAAAGGAAAAAAATTTAGGATGATCACAGATTACACAGTTATTACATCATCAAAAACTGAACATTTATTCATAATATGAAGCTAGAAAGGATGAGAGAACGTTTACAAAGTTAGAGTTATACAATACACTACAGCAAAGAATCAGACATAGTAGAAGCAGACGCATTAAGCCGAATATATGAAAATTTCGTGTCAGTTGTAAACCCAATTTTCCTTGAAATGTATTGGTTGATTGGAAAGGTATGTGGTGTTAAAAAGCATATAACGTAGACACTTAATTATTTCTCCCAAAGAAAACAGATAAGGCATTTTAATAGAGCACATGAAGAAATAACTAATCATGGTGGTAGAGATGCCATGATTAATGCCACTAGAAAGATTTGTTACTGGTCTAATTCTATAAGCTATGTTTTTCTTAAATACGCTGTAATCTAATCTGCTTTTTTTGCTGTATTTTCTTGATAATTTTCTTGTTTTGCCTGCAATTAAAGTTATTTTATTACTGGCCCAAATTTAATAAATCAGTTGCTCAATATATATGCTTCATGTCAATATAATCGTCAAAAAAACCATAAAGAGGTGAAAATTTAGTTAAACCTAACAAAAAAATTGCAAAGGCTTGGCTTGATTTTTTGGAGCAAACCATCCTAATACTTACTTGTATCGATTACTATGCAAAGAAATTGAATTTAAAATACATATTTATTAAAAGTCCTTTGCAGAAACTTTTGGTGGGATTTAAGGAATTTTTAACGATGTAGTGATTTTTACACAAATTATAATAAACAATGGAAGGGAGTTTGGGATCAGGTATATTTTGTCCTTAGACAGAGGAAAAAGTATATTTGATGTATGCTTTATTTGTCCACTCCTGAAAAATGGTAAATGAATTTTTTTTACACAGACAAGAAAATTTAGAAGACAAACAGCTTTTGAACTATCTTTTCGAGAAAAAGCGTATATTTGACTCGTTATACTATAATAAAGAGATAGTCTTATATAAACAAACCGATACAGAACTAGGTATTAACTGTAGGGGTCAAAATTCGAGGTGTATACACTATCAAACAACGCTTTCTATTTTTACTCAAAGGGTTTTTATAAAAGGTCGATTTGTGTGAAAAAATATCTTAGAGTCTCATAGCTCAGTGGGCGGGCTACCAATTTCAAGAGAATACTGGTTACGGGTTCGACTCTCCGTAGGACTCATAACTTTCAAGGTAGGCTTGAACAGTATTCCATAAGAAGAGCTAGACTAAGTAGGATGAAAGGTTCTGTGGAGTATGACCTATCGAATGACTGCGCACATGGCTCGAAACAGGTGAGAGACTTGAGTCCAATCTAATATAGTGTTGGTATTGTAAGAGAGTGTGCTTGCAAACAGTCAGAAGATAAGGGCCAACCACACCAGTACGATGATGCTCTCTCCCCGGGTCTGTAACTACGCTCGTAAATACTGCCTACTGTGGATCTATATGTTCGGCATGGATTAGGCCAAGACTAGTGGTTTTGTTCTCCTGGAATCAAAGCCCAATGGGTATGATAGTTGCTTGCCGCACAAGGCCGCTTAAAAGGAGGGAGTTTTAGTGAGTAAGAATCTCACAGTACTCGAGTGGCAATGAACAACAGTTCACCCGCGAGAGTCTCTATGAAGATTCCCCCTTACCTTAGCACACAAAAAAAATATCTTAAGATTATGTATTATCTAATAAAAAACAAAAATAGCTAATATAATGAAGTTTGTTGGTATTCCTAAGAAAACTGTAACAAAAATTAAACGTACAACTATTGAACATGTTAGCTTATTCATTAGTAACAGTCTAATTAGACTAGAAAATGTTCAAATTAATGAGACTAAACTTAATAATAATGTTAAGTCATATAGAGGAAGAGGTCCGATTCAACCGGATCGACATTAACAATGGTAAAAAAAATATATAAAATAACTTTAATGTTCCTATGAAAAAAAAGATTGTAGGAAGGACTAAAAGAACCACAAACATCTAGCAGAATATCTACACAGACAACAAGCAGAACTCCACAGTCACACCAACAGAAAAACTCCCAAAAGCATAAAGAGTGAGAATACGGCTCCAGCATATCTTCAGATGTAGACTTCGCTTATAGAACATCAACAATGGTAGATACAAGCATAACTTCAGCCCACGGATATTTTGACCTAATATATAATAGAAATGCGAATATATTTCTTCTTATTATTAAAAAGGTTGTTAGATATGGTAGTATTTTACAAACCGATGTGTGAAAAGAATATTAATTCATCGATATCTCACAAGTATTATTTTGTAGATCCGCTGATTGGAATACATACGGAAAATGTAGAAAGCTTCAACAACAAATTAAAAATTAATGCTAAAAAGTAAAAGTGTATTGAGAAATCAAAGAAGTAAATTTCTTAATTTATTTTTGTTTTTGATCTGTTTAGAGAAGACTTCTTTATAATGTTTCTTGAAATAGTAAAATTTTAATTTCACATTATTTTTTTAAAGCAAAGAGAGGGTGATAAAATTTCATTTGTTAATTTACAGAGCGCAAAGTATATTTGATCTAAAATTAATACAAAGCAGCAAAGTACAATTTATTTTATCTTTGTTAGATGTATTGAATGAAATGATTGGCAAAAGGTGTTGTAAGATATGTTCATAAGGTCATTAAAAAAACTTGCATGACAAAAATATTGCTCTATCATAGAATGCAATTTTTTGGTTTATATAAGCATAATATGAAGTGACATGCAGAAATTTAGGACATATGCAAAAAATAAGTAATTTGTTTATATCTGTAGAATCCTATATTAAAATTGTAGTTTAAAATACAAATATTAGGATTTTTAGGGTGCAAAAAGACAGCTTAAATAATCGGAGAAAGAGTTTTTTGGAGGAACTATATGAAAGCTATAGTGTAAATTTTAGAGCTAATATACAATTATTCATGATATCATTTATTTACAAATTATGTTAATTAATAAATTTTGTACAAGTAGAATAAAAAAAAGATTAAATTTAGCATTTTTTTCTGTTTGTAAGATCATTTCTTCGTATTAACCATTAGCAAGAAAAGTACATCTTTAATAAGATTTTTCTAAGCATAATCATAAAAATTATTTGGTAACTAGCTATTAAAAAGATTGTGCAACATAAAAGTGCGCACAGTTTCTTGATTCTATCGATTGAGATCATTTTAAGGTTCGTTTGAAACACAAAAATATGCTTTAATGGCGGGCGAAATTGACAGCGGAAGTTTAAAATAGGTCAAAAATTATGGTGAAAAAAACTTAGAGCAAGTATTTCGGGATAAAAGAAGAATTTGTGCTTTTCAAATTTATGGGCACGAAAATAATAGAAAGTAAATTTTGAATCCCATTTAGATGTAATAAATGAAATTATATTTGCACTTAATAGGCAAAAGATAAGACAAAAATTAGATGGATAAAGAGGTAGGAAGTCTGTTAATATAATTGTCGTAATCATCTGGTTACGTCTTTAAAATATTGCTATTTAAAAAATTATCAAATCGTTATGGTTCAAAACCAAATAAATGATTTAAGTAACAACAATTATTTTTAAAAATGTTGTAAGGCCCTACTAAAAAAATAAGTAGTTCTTAAGGGGTAAATTAATGTTCTTTAATTGATAATTAACAGACAATATGATGGGACACATCAGAAATTGCACTAAAACAGAAGCATGTGGCGGCTTAAAAAACATGAGAATTTTTACTGATTAAGTAAGTTGTTTTTAGGATTTTTTTTATTTCTAATATCTTGGCAAGAGAAATCATTAAAAACCTTCTTTTGCTGACTCTTAAATAGAAACCTTCTTGTTTGTCAATCGATGTGCAGAAAGGCAGAGGTTAGTAAGTTTTACAAAAATAACAAATGATACGAAAGACTAAAAAATAATGTATTTTTGTTGGTATCTGAAGTATGTAACAGATTATCATATTAAACACAGGCTTGTTTTAAGCAGCTTAAAAATACACCGACAGAGGACAGTCGTTTCCTACAAAGACTCAATGTAGGTTTACACAATATATGCTGTTATGCTTTTTTAATATAGTGTGAAGATATGGTTGACAAAGATGTTCAACAAAATATATAGTAGGAGCTTTCCTTAGATAGGGATTACAAACTATGTTTATAAAATCCTTTAAGCTAGTTTGCGACATTAAAAGAAGCTGAACCAATTTTTACGGCGTGAAAGAAAAATAATTAAAGACAGGTTTTCACCAATTTAACTCTAGCTCGGATTGATTGTTGAAAGAACAACCTTGGTCAAAGCCATTCAATCAAACAGAAAGAATTTTAAAAACTAAAACCTGGAAAGACTAACTTTTTCCCCTTGCATTTTTAAATAAAAATAACGTATGGTCATGATGCATAAAATTTTACATTTTTAATACTTAACATAGTGGGGGGGTTCAAAAATAGAAGACAATCATAAAAAGGGAGAAAACTAGTAATTTTTACAATAAAACAAAGTTTAATATGATGGGCGTTGACCATATGGCACGTAAATATAGTGAGACATAAAATTTTTCAATATATGCTTTTAAAGTTTTTTTCCGATGTTTTAGTTTCAGCAGCGATAAACGCATAGATATTGTATAAAAAATACATAGAGATAAAAATGTACATAAAAGTTTTATTTTGTTTAGCTTGAAATAAAGAAATTTAGTAAATATCAGATGCTTTAACTTTATTCTCTATAACATTAGAACTGAAAAAAAGCAAGAATCGTCGCGCGCAAATAACGCTCAATGACAACCTAACAGAATTGTTATTATTATATTGTTATTTTGAGTTTGTTAGTAAAATTGGTTTTTTTGTTCAATTTGCCATTTTATAAAATATCGTGACCCTTATTTTTCTACGTGTGCGCGCAACCAGGAAAAAAATTGAACTTTAGCCAGCAACAGCTTCAACCCCCAAGATTTTATTTAAATTCTTGGCTGACATACTTATCTTAATTAAGTAGAAAACTTAATTAAAGTATACAGATTAAATTCTTGTTTTTGATCGCAATTTTTCCTACTAGAAATAGGCTTGTGCTATTGACGTGGTTGCGCGCAACAATACTTGTATACCTTGCCAAAAAATTGTATAGGAAAAGGCATGAACAAAATTCTGTACATATAGTTCGTTAAATAGCGCAAAGCTTAAAAAGTGAATTGATGTTTTGTATACTTGCAAAAAATGAATGTAAAACTACATTTTTAAATGATAAATATTTTTGTCTTTCTTAATGTTTCTCTTAAGTTTGTTTAGATCGATTTGAAGTCAAAATTTATGATTCTGTAAAAACAGCGTTTACGTTTTTGAAATTTTATATACTTTCCTTCGGCTTTATTAACCGCCAGATCTTTTTTTTCAGAACTTAAAAAACTGGCAATGAATATGTTCTATTCTTCGCGTATTCTAGCCTTTAAAACATCTAATTTTAAAGAAAATCTTTTGGTTATTGCTTCTTTAAGAATATCCCACAGATGATTTATGGGATTTAAATTAGGTAATATACTTAATACCTTAATACTTAATACCTTACTACCTACCTAATACTTAATACCTTAGAATAATTATAAAATTATTGTTGCGTGCACACGTAGAAAAATAAGGGTCAAGATATTCGAAAAATTGGCTAATTGAAGGAAAAAAGAACAAAAAAAGAAAGTACTTTCGCATGTAAAACTTAAAACGACTAATTAAATATAGTTCTTTTGATAGTTTTCACTGAGCGCTATTGGCACGTGACAATTATTAATAAAAAAATTCCAAAACTAGAGGCAAAGTGTGTTTTTATTCATTATCTTGTTAGTAAATTAATTCAGGTAAGTCTATTTTAGTAACTGCTGAATCTAGACTTTCAGTTAAAATACTTCAGTATTGTGTCACATCTATCTTTCCATCGATGAATATAAATTGAAACCTCCTTAATATGAGAAACATCTCCATGGTATAACTACATCACCACCATATTTAAATGTCTCAGCAAAATCCGGGAACATTGGTTTTTTTCAAGTTCACGCCACGCAAAAAACTATCCATCAGAGTAAAATAGATTGAGCTTTAATTTAGCCCTGAAATTAATACTCTTCTGTGTTTCCTCAGACATCATTATCTAGTCTTCTGGTATCTGGTACCTAGCTACAATATGTCGAGGTTCTATAAAGAGTCTTTTTGATAGAGATTTAGAAAAAAAGGTTCATGTCATTCAGCTTATTTGTAATTGTTGAGGGACATTAGTATTTTGAAGTTCTTTTGAACAATATTTTTCAATAAAACAGCGATGTTTTCATTTTCCAAGGACAAATTAGTGACTAAAGAAGTAGATATTTTTTGATCTACCATTATTCCCTTCTGTGGAAAAAAAGAATTGTGCCCAGTGTATTTTTTGTACACTCTAGAGACTGTTGAGATACTAAACTAAAGATTTCAGCAAGATTCGAAAACGTGTATTTCTGATCACATTAAACTACGATTTTAGCTCTTTCTGTTTCACTTGCTTGTTTACTCATAAAGAAGTTTATTTTTGAAAGAAAAATATATAAAATATACATATTTTGGCGCTATTTTGAAAACTTTGCGTTATTTCAAAATTTTAAATTAATTATAAATTTTATCTTTTAATCAATCCATCTTAACAGTCCTAAGAGAAAAATTGAGCAGGATAAAGAGGTTTTTTTTATTAAAAAAGAAGTTTAAATTCTATTTTCTGCAAGTATACAGATACATCAATTCACTTGTTCTATTTTATATTTTTTTATAAACTGTATGTGAAAAATAGGTTCGATAGAACTTATTACCCGATAATATCATTTCTGTCATTGTTGCTTTGAAAGCTAATAATGATACCGCCCAATTCTAATTTACACAAAAATAAAGAGGAATATTTGAGATTTAAAACAAATGTTGTTGGATGTTATATGTTGTTATTAATTTTACCTCTATTATGATAAATAAATACATGAGGGCGATACCAAACGATGAGTTGACAAGTGTTGACTGTAACAAAGAGGTTATAATTATTAGAAGAGTTCAAGAGAATAATTTATGAGCTAATGATAAAAGGAGTAGAAGAAATTTGAGTATGAACTGAGAGGATGAAAATTTAAGCTTGAAACCGATCATAAGGCGTTGGATGAGACAAAGAAAAGCCAAATTTCAAAAACAACCGAATTAACAGATAAATAGAAAAGATCCAGGAGTTTGACTTTGAAATTGAATACTGAAGAAGCCAGAAATTATGGTAGTAGCGGATTCATTGAGCAGGATACATATGGAAGAAAACCAAGAGAATAAGAAAAACAAGGAAAGATCGATAAAGCAACAGTTATGAATGGAAAAAACATGTAGTAACAATTGATAATAAAGAATTTTTTGGAGTTTGATGATGGTCGAAGATAGTCAGTACCTAAGAAAGAGGAACGAAAAGTTTTTAATTTTGAAATACCATAAAGCGGTCTGTCATAGATACATTGTATCTGTTTAGCATCCAATAAGGAAAAATTTTTACTGGCCCGGAATGAAAAAAGAAATAGATAGTACATTATCGAAATGTGAGGTATGCCAGATAAATAATCGGAAAAAATCTGGTAGATGTGATTTTGTTGAAACAAGTAGATATCTGGAGAAAGTGGCTTTAGATCTAATGGAATACAGAAGTGAAGGTAAATATGTTGTAATTGCAATTGATTATTTTAGTAGACGTGTTTGGATAGACTTTATTGAAGAAGTGACGAGATTTCTTGAGAAATTATGTGAGAAAGGAAAAATCTGAGGAGTTTTCACTGACGATAGAAAAGAATTTGTAATTGATGAAATTAGAGAATTGTCTGGAATATTGAACAAAGGAAGGTTAGTGTTGAGTCACATAGAAGCAATGGTAGAGTTAAAAGTGTGATTTAAACCTTTAGAATGCATAGAAAAAATTAGGGAAGGTGACTTTGATTATAAAGTAAAGAAAAGCATGTAACTATACAATAAATCATTTCATATAGAAATTAAATTTTGTCTGGTGAAGCAGGAGAATATAAGAAAATATATTAAGATGTTTAAATCAAGAAAAAGAGGAAAGTTGTACGAAGACTAAATAATTAGAGTCTCTAAGAATCAAAATTTAGTTAATAATAGTAAGTATGTGAAAAAAGAAGGTTTTATAGATTAGAAAAAAGCAATGTATGTATGTAGCGTAACCTGGTAGGATGCAGCCAGAGCTGAGAAAGCTTTTGATAATGCTACTGACGACTGTCCTACCAGTATTATCTTATAATGATAAACATTTTTCAAAGGAAAAGTCATTTTTTTATGATATATTCTTGAGGATTAAAATTTATTTATATTTTTCTAGAATTTTTTAAACAAAATAATTTCTTAAATTTGGTTTTGCCACAGTATGCTAGGGAGATTCGTATATAGTGAAGATGTAGTCTGATAAAATAATTAAAAAAGACTTTTAATTTAAAATCAGCTAATTGTGAATATAAGGATGAAACTATCAGTCTTAAAGAGTATGTTATTAAAAATTTTACCTCTATTATGACAAATTAAAACATTGAATGATTTCTAAAAAATCAGCAGGTTTGTTTATCCGGTAAATTGATATTTGGTGAAATAAGTGTATAAAAAGGCTTATTGACTGTTTATCAACACAAAAGACGATAATTGAATGCTTTAATGCGCAAAAATTATGCGATAAAGCTTTTCGAAGATTACAATGTCATCTGCAAACATTAATCCCGGAATTCTTATATTTGACCTTGAAATAGTCAAGCCCTCGATGTCATTAAATATATTATTTTTAAATAAATTAAACAACATTCGTGAGCAAGGAAATCATTGTCTCAACCCTTTTCTGCAGTTATAACCACAACCTGTATCTTTATCCATAATAACTTTCATTTTTGTGTTCAGATAAATATCCTTCAGAGCATTTATCAGATACTTCTGAACACCAATCTTTTGTAGCTTTTCAAACATTAGTCTATGACTAACATTATCATAAGCTTTTTCAAAGTCAATGAAACACAGATATGTCTCACAGCTTTGAGATTCTCTTCTCTTGACAACATCTAATACAGATGCCACCTGATTCATAAATTCTTCTTCTTTCCTAAACCCAGCTTGAAAAGGAGAGATTGTGTTGCTTTCTTCGACAACCCTTGTAAGTCTGTCATTGATTATCTTGAGATATATATCTTGAGATATATATCTTGAGATATATATCTTACTTATTGTATATATGGCCTACTGGTTTTGGTCCGCGCCGGGAATTTGACTTCCCGGTCCACCCGCCCGCGAGGGCGAGTGGTTCTCCCCTATCCGCCACCCGGGGGACGCGCCCAGTAGAAGACCAGCAACTCCCTTGGGAACCTTTTTTTTTTTTTTTTTTTACGTGAGGAAATCCGTTACGGATACCCGCCCGATTGGGGACTCGGACGCGGTTATGTGGGACTCCGGACCGGCAGATGTTAGGCCGGCCGTTTACCCACTAAAACCTCACGGTGCTCCTCCTCCACCGCCACTGGCCAGGGCCACGGGAACTACAATCTTCCATGACCCTGGCGGCAGTGAGAGGTCGCGCCCTATGACGCCGCGCAACTCGCGGCGTTGAGACGCCCAGGCCGGGCACACCTCCAGCGTGTGCTGGGCCGTCTCTTCGAGGCAGTCGTCGCAGTGGTGGCAGCGAGCGTCTAGCTCCCTCCCGGCGACCCGCCACAGGTACCTCCCGAAGCAGCCGTGCCCCGAGAGTACCTGCGTGGTGCGGAAGGTTAGGACGCCGTGACGCCGCGCTAACCATTGGCGGAGCACCGGACGCACTGCCTCGATCGTCAACCGGCCGGCGGATGGAGTTGCCAGCCGGGCTTCCCACTCTTCGATTGCGGCCACCCGCTCCTCCTCTACGCGTGCTGGCTCAGCCGGGTCCCCGGCCACCAAGCCCCGACGCCGGCAATAGACCGACGCCAGAGCAATGGCATCCAGATCCCACGGCAGGACTCCGGCCAGCACGCATGCCACCACCGGAGATGGTCCGGTACTCCCGTATTCGCTCCTTGACCTCATCTCGGCCGCGTTTTACGTCCGTTCTGAGAGCCTCGACCTCCCTTCGCATCTCGCTCAGCTCCTCCCGCAGCAGAGCATTCTGCGAGTGAAGTCGAGACACCTCCTCCGACACCGTTCGCTGGGCCAGGGCATCCACAGCAATGGCAATTGCCCTGGCTGCCTCCTTAAGGGCCTTTACGGAGGTGCCCTTAAGGTTGCCTGACTTGGTAGCCACCTTCTTGATTATGGCCAGGCCTTCAGCTACTCTGCCCTTCAGCTCCGTAGCCAGCATAACCTCCTCCGGCTCTAATTCCGCAAGGAGGGAAGTTGACATTCTGGAGCTGGCCCCACTGCGAACGGCCTGGGTCTCCTCAGGACCTTCCCCGGCAACCAGGACCTTGGAAGCCTGTCTCTCACTCTCACCCGACGATCCAGACTCGTCAGGGTGGCGAGGCCGCTTTCTCCTCTCCTTCAGGTAGGGCGCCTTTGGTCTCTGCGACCCTACCGAACCAACACTTTCTGAATCTGAGTCTTTCGACTCAGATCCACCCCACAATCGACCGCGCGGGGTTGTTAAGTCGCCCCTGGTCAGGACAACGCGAGGCTCCCTGAACACACACCCAGAGAGTCTCCGTTGCTCCATCTCCTTGGCAGAATACTCTGCGCTCCTTACACCGCCCTTCTCGGGCACCTCTCCCGCAACACCACAGCGATAATTAGCCCCCCCAGAATCGGTGGGCTTGCGTGCCGAAGCACGGAGGGATTCTCCGACCTCGTTGAGGCCGGTACCCTCCTGGGGTAGATGTTTTACGTTATGCGCTGCCATGTTGATGTTGTGGAAACCTTTTATTTTTTTTTTTTTTTATACCCCCGCGAGATGTTACTCATGAACCAAGGGTCCTAGGACACTCATGTGTGGTATCAAACAATTCAGAAAGACCAGAGGAACAATTTGGCTCCAACAGCTTCCCAAAATTTCCTGCAGAGAAAATCGGGGAGTAACGGAACCAGCAATAGCCTAAAGACCGAAACTACGCAACAGCGCATTTACACTCAAACGGCGTACTCTAACGACCACAAAAAAAAAAAAAAGTTCATTATAACCCCTCAAACTTTAACATTACTACTGAACATCACACTTAGTGTTAATCTTTCAGTACATTAAAATATAAGTTAGCGTTAAGTAAATAGTAAAATAAAAAAATAAAAAAAAAAAAAAAAAAGTGTTAAGCATATTGTAACTCATTTGTACAAACTTAGAACTATAGACATGTCTTCCAAAAAGTGACATTGTAAAATCAAGCTCCCGCAATACCGCCAACTCTGCCATATCGAAACCCACATCGCTGAGGCAAAAGCGATCACTAAGGCAGCAACATCGGCGCCAAAAGTGACCGCCCCCAAAACGAAACTCCGCACAAACTTCACAACATCGCGGAGTTCGTGGTTACCCATCCCGACGCGGAGCCATGTGCGTCGGACTCGGACGTAGAGACGTCGTCCGTAGGATCCACCGCCTCGAGCACAGCCAGACGTGTTAGCCTCCTCTACACAACACCACGTAGTGGTACTGGCGTGGAAATGGACATAGTAGCAAACACCTTATTGCAAAAAGGACATTTGAACACCACGATGACAGCCGAGTTGCACAGTGCCATGATTCAGATAACCGACACTCTGAAGGAGGCCCAGGCCGTGAGAAGCTGGCTGGGCTACGAGACGGAAGAGCTCTTCAGAGTAATAAAAGAGATCAGAGAGTCACACACCGCCATGGCGAGGGCTATACGGGAAATTATAGAGTCCCAGAAAGTCGAGACGAAACCTTCCAGCGACTGGAAGTCGCTGGAAAAACAAATGACATCAGTAGACAGCCAACTAAAAAAAAATCTAGGCAACCGTCTCGACGATTTGAGAAGGGACATAGAGAAGCTGAATTCCCGTGTCTTCGAGACCACCGCATCGGAGCAACAACCACCCACCCAAACCATGGCGGCTGACGACAGCGTAGCGCAGGAACTGCGGGAACTCAAAAAAAAAGCGGTCGAAAAACTTACGGAGTCCACATCACACCCACCCACACCACAGCAAACACCACAAATTGACCTGACACCAAATCTCAACCATCTGTCGGAGAAACTGGAGATCGTGTCCTCAGAAGTGAGGGCCCTCAGAGACACCACGACGAGAACAGCCTCTCCGCCTAGACCATCCCTGGACACAGAACTTACAGTCCAGGAGGTCAAGCAGACCCTGGCTACCATCGAAAAGGGGGTTACGGAGCTCAAAAAAAGCGAAAAACCACCGTTGGCGGGGCCAAAGACCTTCGCACAGGCCGCCGCCAAGCCGAAGAGCCCCCACCCGAGCCACACCCTAATCATCTCGTCGAAAAACACACAAGAAACGAGTGAAAATGTCATCTCGAAGATTAGGGTGGCCCTGGACTTTAAAAAAACCGGGGCGAAGGTAGACAGGGTACGCAAAGCCAGAGACCAAAAGGTGGTTCTGAGGTGCCCCACAAAAGAGGACATGGACTTGGTAAGAAGTCAGGTCAATTCAAACAAAGACTTAATTATAAAGGAGCCCACAAACCAGGACCCTCTTGTGTGCGTGCGGGGAGTCCTAAGCTGCCTCACCAATGAAGAGATGACGGAATACGTTAAATCGCAGAACCGCCATCTTCTTCAAGGGATAAACGAGGCGGACATGAGGATCAGGGTTCGCTACCGGAAGCGAGCCCGGAACCCGCACGAATGCCACCCCGTTCTCTGAAGGGGCTACTTTTCGTTTTTCTGTTCTTCAAAACATAAAAACTGAAATTTAATTTTTTGTTATTCTGTATTGTTTATATGTTTTGTATTGTTTATTTATTCTGTACAGTAGCACAGCACGGTACGGCACCGTGGCGGTCGGCGTGAGGCAAATAAAGCAAGTTACTATCGGAGGTCTCGTAGCTCCGGTGTTTTTTATCTCGCGTCGCATCTCGCGCCTCGCTAAAAGCTTTTATTGGCGACGCGAGCATCTCTTTGTTCCGAGTCAATTACTGCTCACTCGATTTCTTCTCCACTCTTTTACTTAGCTCTTACCTACAGCGCGGTGTAGCGCCTCGTCCGCACACATCTATCAATATCCTGCATTTATTAGATTTTCCTACACTTTGATTTAAGCTTCACGTTTTATATTTTGTTAAATATTATAACCAGATTTGATTAACTAGCATCAGTTACGATACAAATATATTTTATATTTTCTACACAAGCTGAAGTGTATTATGTTATGAAGATTAATTGAAAGTCAACAATGTACCAAATTATTGTAATATTAAGTAGATTATTGCAAGTATGTATTTATGGCAAGTATGTATTTTCATATCGGACTTCAACAATTTTAATATTGAGCCATATCCATTTCGCTGTATGAACCGGTTCAGTACAGTGTGGGGCAATGTGGGTCGTACGGGGCAGTACGGCGTGCGGTGTGCGCATTGTTTCTCTTTATCAGACGCGCTTTTAACGCTTCTCTAACTTTGCTTCGCTCCATTGACGCTGGCATTCATAACTCTCACACATCAGACTCGCCAACAACTTTTACATACATATGTGTGTATATACGTGTGTATTGTATATGTCTGAACAACTCTTGTATAACATGTTTATGCAGAAAGGTTTTTGTCCAATATCATACGATACGATCATACGATAAACAAATTATTAGTTAACATAGTTTTCATAGTAATTTACATACTTACTATGTAAATTACTATGAAAACTATGTTACATATAAATATTGGCATTACATAAATTTATATTAAATTATGCCTTTTTGAATAAATTTGGTGAAAAATATACTTTCAAGTTACAAATTATGTTATGAAATATACTGGGATAGCTGTAATTATTTTATTAAATTTCATACTTTTTATAAATTTATAAAAACATATAACGGAAAAATGTCACTTAGTACATAATATAAATTATTACAAGCTGATACCCGCGACTTCGTCTGAATTTGAATTGAATCGTCTTTCGTGTTCACCACGTGGTACACGATCTGGGCGTATCACAACCTTGTAATTATCGCTAGTCACTCTATTTTAGCCATTTTAAATTCATGCACTAAAGCGCTGTGATCATGTAGAAGTTTTTGTATTATTTCTCTCCACACCTGGTACGTACTCAGTACGCCTATCAACTTGTGCTTTATCATCATCACCTATGAAATAAACTTGTAAAAATTTTGGTTGCGTATTATTAGCAGGAAGCAAAGAGCCAATTGTGTGTATATTTGCCCTTGGATTGTAAAACTCGGACAAAATCCTGGCATCGACATAATTTTGATAATTATAAAACAAAATCACGTGAGTCATTACATATTTTTTTTTATAATAAATTTTACATTATTATTGCTGTTACGTTATTCACATTATTATATTTTAAATGAACCAAAACAACCAAAAAAGGACAATTTCTTATCTACCTATAAATTAAATAAAACTGAAGAAATTCGTGATAATTTACAGGTAAATAACCTAATTACATAATTAAAATTATAATGAAGTAGGTATCTTTTTGTATCTACGTGAAACTCCTAAACAAATAAAACCTGCCAATAACTAAACCTGGACGAATAACTAAAGCAATATAGCTCTAAGTACAATGCCTTTTTAACAAATTGCTAATGCCTTGAAAATTCGCAAAACAGAGACAACCATCAATGACGTCTGCCCTCACGCGTCTGTCCGCGTTCGGGTCGCGGACGCGCGGATCCGTCGTGCGTCGGCCACGCCGTAGTATAGCGCAATCGGTTAAAATAATATTTGTCCGAATGAAACCCGTGAAAGACATTATATCTACTTTAAATACCAGAAGCGATTAAAGTATCTAACTACCATATTCATTTATTGACTACAATGGTTCACTATTTTGGCTTTAATGGCTTGAACATAAAATACTTACTTGATATTTTGGTCAATTCACACAATGTCTTTATAACTTGTAGCCTATGTGTTATTCTGATGTATAAGCTATATTATTGTAAAGTTTCATTAAAATCCATACAGTAGTTTTTACAAATACATATAATGTACATCCATTTGTTCCTGTCCCTCGCGGTCTACATCCAGTCCCTTTCTGCTAGTTATACTATTTCGTCATTTCACCGATAATGTATGATATATGTACAAGGTACATCTGTAGCGAAGTGTCCATATATAATGTTCTCAACGGTTTTCCTTTTGTAAATTAAATATTTTTACTAAAATAAAACAGTAAAAAAGTTGTCTGTACATTAAATATATCTACGAAAAATACAATTTTGGGGCATGTAAAAACAGAAATAGAAAATGAAACTTTGATTTTTAAAAGTTTTGTCTGTCTGTTTGTACGTTTTTACGCATACATCTTCGTAGTTTATGGGCAGATTTGAATAAAACTTTTTTTGTTGTATACTTTTTTGTTAGTTGATTTTGAAGAGTGGAATACCTGATGTAGAACTAAAATGTACTAAACTATAAGAAATAAATAAAAGCCGCAATTAACACATTTTGTTGTTAATAAAATTTATTCAAAAATACATTATATAATATAATTAATAACATTTTTGAAATGTTTATAAAGTGTTTTAAGTAAAGTAATACAGACTTTTTTAATTATCTAAGGCTTTAAAATAGGTGGTGTTCTATATAATTAAAGGCTATCTATTATATTTTTTTATTGATGTTTTTATAATAGTTTGGCATTTTATCACTAGATGCTACAAAAACTAAGTTTAGGTATGCTACATTTTTTATATCTTTTTTGACGCCGGCTCGGCCTCATACTTCGCCACTGACACATCTGTATGATAATAATTACGTAAGAGAATCGGACGTTCCAGTTCCATTAACTAGGATGCTCATTTCAAGATGCGCCTGATAAAATCTTGAGAGCAAAGTTATAAAACAGATATTTCTGTTTAAAAACCCTATAATCAAGTCGGATATAAGTCAATTTTTCATTTCTGTAGAAAGGAAGCGGCAAGCGGGAGCAGATGGGTGCTACGTCTGACGGGGTCGAGGGCGGCAAGTGAGGGGTGGAGGGTGCAAAGGGGACAGGGGGTTATGCGATTGGCTTCGACAGGCGGTGAGGTTTCCGTGAAACAAGCAGAGGACTGTTTTTTTTTGTTTAGCGTCTTGTCCGAGAAGAGGAGGCAGGGAAAGCGCACACTGCTTTATTGCATTTCACCTGCAACCGCCTGCCGCTTAGTGCATTTTGAACAGACAGCAAAGAAAAAACAAAGCAAAATAAAAATCTATATTTATTTGTATGATAAACGTACATTTAGTTTTTATTTAATTTATATAACTTGATATATCATAACAACGGAAAATGAATGTTTAGTTGGTAATGAGTAATAGTAAGTACATGTTCTATTTATTAGCATTTAATTAGCAATTAAGTGTTTTTCGGTAACATATTTTCATTAAGCTAATACCAATGCTATACTAACATTTCCAATTACTTTATAAAGTCCATTGGTTTAATAAAAGAGCTTATATGAGTTGTCGTGTCGAGAAGAAGTAAGATAATAAGTCCTAAAGACGAGCGCCCTCGAAGCGAGCTGTGAAGTGCAGATTTCATCACGCCTCGTGCTCGTGAAGCTATATTTGTAAAGGATAGAGTGCGCGCAACCGCGGCGCAGGGGCTTTTGTAAAGTGTCCTTTTTAAACACTATTTTTTTGGCTTCAATATTTTATGTTAAAGATTTATTAGAACCTACTGTGTTGCTAATAGGCACCTTCAATTTGTTATCAATTTTAGAACGAATGTTGTCGTAGAGGGACGTACCGAGGAAATGGTGCCGAATTGTTAGCCACTGAAGCTTTTCACGCTCGGTATGTAGAAATATGAACTTTTTTTTAGCCTAAATATATATCTCACGTAGAGATTTTGCAGCTCTCTCTTCTTTAGATGTTCTTGCGATGAGTCATGGTCACGACGATATTTTGCGACTTATCTTCGAGATTTGAGATCCCAAGATAAAGAATTGACCGTGATGATACAAAATTTTTAACAGATTTACTATGCGATATGGGAGTGCCTTATGATTTGCTCCATGTAAATATTGCTTGAAGATTTTTAATGATTCGTCCTTATGAGATGGCTTCAATATGGGTGATGCATATATTTGCAGGTCATCAACATCAATATGGCAGCTTAGATACTATTTCAAAGTGTAATAACAATAAATCATTTTTATAAATTCTTTTACATGTCGGGATAATATTACTGATATATATTTGTTATATCAATATATTAATTGAAAATATATTAATTTATTATTACTACATCTGCATTTCCTTAGTTTCATTTACTTAGTTTGCAAAAACTGCTGTCGATCTGTGTAGAGAAGAGCTTTGAACTTTGAACTGTGGCAATTTCTGAGCAAACTTTAAAACTGTTTTATTATCAGCGGTAAAAAATTGAAAGCGAACTGAGTTCAGCGGTCCCGTAAAGTTATAAAATCAACGTAAAGCCAACTTGGCCGTGACCGAAATGAGCAGAAATGAACCTGAGAGCGTCAACGTCAAGGCGATAAAAGCGAGTATCCTCGACGTCCATCAGCGCGACGGAGAGCCTACAAGCAAGTGGACAGCTGCGGCAGCAGTTTGTTGAAAAGAGAGTTTTTTAATTATATTTTTCTAAATGTATAGATATTTACACGATATTACAAAGACTTGATTTTTGTCTAAGAACCCAATTACAATTTTTATCTCGAATCTAAAATTTACTTATTTGATTTTTGGACCTATGCAATGATATATTGCAAGCTATTTCAGGTTTCCATATAAGAATAATTATTTGGTAGCCCATTGGTGACACTTTCGTATCACCTACAAATGTTGTATAACGTTTCGGCGTTTTTATTACTTGCTCATCGTGTCATAATTAGTAATCGCTATGAAAGTTACAACAACATTTTCGTGTTTCGTGGTTAGATGCTACTTCATCTTACAAAATGTGTCAAATTCGTTGGTCAAATCAGAACAAAGCGTTATCAACGCCGTATGTTAAATATCAAAATATATTGCCAAAAAAAAATAGAAAATTGTCTATTAATATAGAAAATTAATTAAGTAAAAGAAAAAGTACATATACCTTACACAGCCTTTTGCGGTTGTAAACATAAGTTAAACCCCGCAAGATAAGACTCAGCGAAAAAATCGCTGAAGTAGTAAAATTCAGAGCAAACAAATTGCCCTTATTTATCTTAGTTAATTGTGCTGCGTTTGTTTGTTTGCAAGTTATCCGCACTCTAAACAGCGGCGGAACGCGCGCCGCTCTTGACAACGTTTTCAATAAAAACAGGCCTTTTGCCTTTTTTATTGTTGTCATGATATATTCACTTAAATAAACGTGCCTTCGTATATATCGAGGGTATATTTATATACACCACTTTTGCATGCGCACACTTTCGGGGCAGGTAATTAATAAACAGGCTGAATACATTCGAATGTCGACGTCTTTAATGGTTCATGCCAGACGCCACATATGTGTGTTTGTACACACACTGCTTGTTTTATAAATCGTCGACTCATTGTTTTGCAAGCGTTTGTTTCCTCTCGTGCGAAGGTCTGTTGTACGCACTTTATGCTTTTTATGATGAGACCTCGCAAAGGATATAAAACGGGTCGACACGCATCGTAAAATACTCCTATTTCAGTTTATGCTACAAATTAAGTGCCAAAGTTGGAACAGAATGAATTTTTTCATCCCAAAATATTTTACGTGTTTAGCGAAGTATCCGCGTACATTTGTGTGCGCTTCCAATTTGTGTTTGTAACTCGTTACGCAAACTGTGATATTGTTTATATGGAAACTTGTAACAGGACGACGACCGCACTCATCAGGGGGATCCCTTGCGCGCACTGCCCATATCCCACGGGCATGTCGTTTTGATAATAACAGTAGTACTCGTAAACCACCTTTAAGAAATTTTAGACTTTATTTAATAAAAAAACAAACTATACATAACGAAAAACATCTATAACCTTTCTAATGCACTCAAAACAATATATAAAACAATTGACGTGTCAGAATTTGTCCCCAACACGTCCTTCTAAGAAGCTCTCACGTCCACAGATGGAGGCCGCATCCGTACTCACCGTATGGAAACGCCACTTTTGGACGCAATTGTAATGCGTTTATAGTTTCGCATAGTATACGCATTTTGTAACGTTTTATCGAGTCTTATATATTCTGTAGTGGATCGACAGAGAACATAGTAGTGCAGTACATAACTTCACATCTGTGTCTATTATATCCTGTTTGATTAAACAGTAATGTTTTAAGTACGGGACTGCGAGTGTAAATTAGTGTTTAGAAAAGTGAAATCCGTTTTAATAAGCGTAGACTTTCTTGGACTCGTTCTTCTATGAATCTGAATAAGCCTTTGTTTTTCATATACGATGCGCGGGATCTAGGCGGAGATCTGGCGGGAAACTCAGCTGTGCGAGTGTGACGGTGGCAGTGGTAGTGGGCCGCGGGAGCAACCGGTTCTGATGCTGAGAGAATAATTACTTGCAAATTGAACGGGAAGCACTAGCAACTGTAATACACTTAGAGAAATTAAGGAAAAGTATATTTTTACACTAAGAACGGTCCACAAGCTGTAGGTAATGATTTTAAGACCAAAACAGGGAATACCTACTATGGCTGCAAGCCGGTTACGACGATGGGCTATCACGTTGACAGCGTATATATACAATATTGAATTATATTGGATTATCGCGTTTGCCAGCGCGCTCAACACGTAAAAGGCGTACCACCCGTATGCCCGAGCAGACATACTTACATTTTGCACAAAACGCGATGTTAATGAATTGTGATTCCTTATTAGGCCGGGTTTTATCTTAGCGACGAATGGCCTTCTGATGACGTCACCATATCACTCAAGCCATATTACAATCGAAAGAAAGAATTATGATGCGCCAATCGGCATCAGGCAATTGAGCACTTATTAATGTTTACCAACATCTTGTTTTCAGATGAACCTGATTTTCATCTTAATGGACACATAAGCAGAATTGCCGCTACTGGAGTGCTACGAATTCATTTGCCTCAAGTGACCGTATGGACTGCAATGTCGGCGAGTAATTATCGGTCCTTACTTTTTTAAAGACAAAAGGGGACGTGCAGTTACAGTCAATTCAGAGCGTCATGTGAAACCAAAGAATATGGTGTGAGTAGGACGGAGCCACGTCACACAATTCCAATACGTCTCTGCCACGCGTGATATTTTCTCCAGTAAATTGATCTCCAGGAGTGGTAAAATAAATTGGCGTCCGCACAGTCCTAGTTTAAGCCCTATGGATTTTTCCGATGGGGTCATCTTAATTGTAACTTTTACGCCAATAAATTAATAAACATTTGTTTCTACATACCTCTACCTTTTCTTTTAATCCTTCTACTAAATACAAACTTTTTTTTGGGACACTTTTCTTTTGTATTATGTTTGTAGTTCAAGACTCAAAGATATATTGAGGTTTAAATCACTTGTGCACCGCCGCCGCACCGCCGCCGCCGCCCACGACTCCATGTAACATCAGAGGAGATACAATTGCGATGCCGAGACCTTTTAGATAGAAATACCTTTTGAAGGTATCCATGTAGTACCGACCTGGAAGCAAATCTACAGTTGTGTGGCACTTGGAAGGAAATGCCTACAAAACTGCACAGTATTAAAGTGCCACGTACCAAGAATGTGAGGATAAAATTTGAGTCTATTACGAACTGTGAGGTTGAAAAATTCAGCGGCAGGAATAAGATCAAACAGTTTTCCAATTCGCAGTTAGCAAGGACCGGACCAAGGCCACGAATACTTTATTTCTAGGTGGAGATGGATTTGTTTGACGTGTAATTTATACGTCGCGGTGTCGGTGCAGTATCGCGGTGTCGCGGTGTCGCGGTGTCGGCGTGGTGCGTGCGCAGTGCCACGGTCGCGCGGCAGCGACGGCCGGCAGTCGTGCCGGTCGCCGCCGCCGCGCGACACCGCACGCTCTCGGCTGCTCGCCCCGATCCCGCGGAACTAGCAGACTCTCCAGTGACGTCAATCATTTCGTTTTACGATGATTTACACACGGAATTAGTTTTAATTATTTACATAAATAGGCGCAACTTTTGCACAGTTATGTCAGTAAAGCAAACACTTTAGTGAAAACCGAACATCAGTGAACGCACGTGAAGGAGTCGCCGACCTTCGTAGTTTATGTGTCTGTGAGTACGTATTGCAATTAAACTTTTATTCTGTAAGCTAAGTACTTAGAAGTACTTTAAACAAGATTTTTTGTTTTACATGTTTAGTCATAACGTATTGTTTTTCATATCCTGGGTGCGGAAATATCGTTTTAAAAATGTTAAAATATTTTTTATCGATAAATTTAGACATTCTGAGAACAGTATCTACGACATTTTTAAATTTAATTTGTATTATTTCAAAGTAAATGGTGCTGTGTTCAAATAAAGACAAAAGCAAAAAGGTAAAAATTTCAAATTATTATAATATAAACAAAATGGCATGGTTTAGAAGTTGGAGTACCCTATACCTTTACCACGACATCATAATTCGCTTTGGAAACAATGATTTTGAACGTTACCTGCTCCAAATGGGTCTGGTGTGGGGTTTGTATGAAGACAGTTGCTACGACTGCATTTCGATAAATAAGTTATCATGCCGTAATAGAGTGCGACAGGTAGCTCGGCGACATTGGGGATGCGGCTACGGAGAATTGGCTTCTTTTTTATGAGTTTTGTACTCGAGCAGTTTGGTCAGTTCGATTATTAAAGGACAGTTTGAGGTAGTAATTTGTCGCGGGTTTAACTCAAAAGCAATAATTTGGATTCAAATTTAAAATAAATATAGTATTCGTTATAGCAAGCAATATTAAATAACGACGTAAATGAAATAAGAAAATAATTAGTTTAGACTCTTCGTGTCAAGCTAAGAGAAAGAGAGAAAGAAGCCGGGTCTAGGATTGTAACATGGAAGTGAGTCAGTCGGTCACGCGGCGGCTCACATTCTCAATGATTTACGCTTAATTGCAGTTTCGTCTTGAAAAAAGTACGCATTTACGCGTTTCACATTATATAGTTTTAATTGTGTAGTGTTGGAATAAGCACAGTATGTGGGTCGTTACGGCCACGAGTGCGAGTGCAGGGGAGCGCGAGCGGCGCCCGTCGACCGCACCACCATGCTGTAGTGTTGGAAGTCATTTGGCGAAACCTTTGTGTATGTACTGTTGAAAACAAATTTGAAAAAAAAATCGTTTTGCAATGCTAGTGCGGAATGAGAACAACACTGAGAGTTTAATTTAATCCCGAGCTAGATTTGTTGTCGGCCCTGGCGCCCAACTGACTTTCAATACAATTCTTGAAAACCGGAAACGGTGCCAGTTGCGTGACTATTTAATTCTTAATTCCTATTTAATAAGCTATAAGTGTGGGTCATATATAGCATACACAAAATACATATCCACAAACTGTGATTAAACCGTACCTAAAACAGAACCGAATGTGTACTGTGCTCAATAAACTGTGAACAAAGCTCGCGGGACGCGGATGATACTCTTTGGCAAATTAAATTTATCGGTTCACTGAAATTTACTGTCTGTTTAGTATCCTTTATATTGTACGTTAGTTAGTTCAATAAAAGTTAAAAACCGTTGATGGTTCGTCTTATTTTGACGTTGATAGTTGCTTTATATTTTACGAAATTATCAAAAACATGATTAGGATCAGTATTTCTAGCTATCTCTACACTTTGGTTCTACTGTGTCCATAAAAGAAATATACTTTGGAGAAAACATTACTATATAAATTAACACGTACATTAGATTTCTCAATAACATAACGAATATTTCGTTTGTAATTCACTCACGTCTTTGGTTTCAGATAAGTAGGCATAAGAGATCCACTCGTTATTGGCCGGGAGCTCTTTTAGGGTTGTTTTTATAAATAAACCTTCTACTGTAAATAAATCTCACCATTATTAAGTACGTATGATTATGTGAGAAAAATTCTTAAAAAAATATTTTGCTTTTGGTATTAATAACTACTTACTTTTTCCCGTTACTGCCCTTATACAGTACTTATGTAACAACAAAACAAAGCAAAAATTTATAAAAATCTCTCTACAGAGATGCTAACAACAAATATAAGTTGTAATAAGCGTGTAAGAATTTCAACATAGCTGGATGTAGAACGCATGGCTTAGCGGTCAGGGCGCTTGAACGGTTTTCAAGAGGCGCGGGTTCATATCCTGCTGCGTTCAAATTTTTATACGTTTTCTAAATATGTATTTTTCATAAATATTTTTTTTCATATATCTTGTACAGACAGCGATCAGTTACATTCTCATGTGTATAGAAATAGGTTACAAGTAACTCTGTTAATATTTTAATATTTTTTATTAGAAAGTTAGGTTCTGTAAGGCAGTTGGATAGTATTCACTTGACTATTCGTGACCTTCAAACAATAAAGGTCAAACGACGTATGGTGCATTTTTTTCTTTATAAAACTTTCAATGTATCATAATATGATGGGAAAAGTTGTTTTATAGAATAAGCTACTTAGGCTGAACCTGAAAATCAAAACCATTAAATCTTTTGTACGTACAACAATTGTGTCCTTTGTCCTTCATAACAATACACTTTTATATCAGACAGAAAACAGTATGTAAGGTAGACAAGACATTTGTTATTTGTTAATCTAAACAAACAAAGAGGATTTAACCGCAATCTAACATAAATGCGACTTATATAAATAGATTAATATTTGCTAGATAGTGAATCTAGCTCCTATACCTGGCTGCTAGTTACATGTCAGAGTAGTATTGCGGCGAAGGAACGCGACGATGGATTCAAAGCCGAGTATAAAGGCAGTCGGCGAACATCTGCGAGGCGCGTTGTCGCCGCCGTATCCATTTGTTAGAATAGATCTCATCCTTAGCTTGTTTGTCGTCCCTCATATTTTCTTTATTACCGTTGTCACTCTCACCTTTTATTACCTCGCTCCGTCCCGAGGGCGCGGCGCAACCGGGAGGGATGAATCGAACTCATTTATTCAGCAAACAGTCCAGTGGTTCCGCTCGTCGATAAAAATCGTTTCCTAAACGACTTCTGCTCAAAGAAACGATCCCGTCTGGCTTTTTTCCCGTTGAATTTTATTTGGAGTGAATTAAGTCAATGCAAATCAATTTAAGTAGAAGTACAAATAAAATTTGGTCATATTGAAAAGATGAGCCTTTTTGGTGAATGTTTTATATCTAAAAGGCTTTTACATTTTCGGGTTCTATAAATATATTTCTTTCTAAATAGTACAAGTTTCTTGTCAGAAAGTGTGTACAGTAACTAGTTAAATAGCATGTAAGTATAATTGTAGCCTCCATGGGTAATGCTAAGCCTGACGCGATAAATGTCCCTTGAAATTTTAGAAAAATGGATCCTTTGATGTATTACGTAAGAGTATGATGCTCACTTAGTCTAAGTAGTGATATACTAGCAAATATTTGTGTAGTGCTTTGGGACAAGGTGCGTTAGTGGCGTCTTTTGCGCACCTCGCAATGTAAATGCGCTTTACTTCGACGTCGGTGGGTCACACAAAATGGGGGCCGTCGTCTGTTGGTTTGCTGTATTGACACTCGACACTCGATGTCTCCGCAATGAGACGCTTAGTAGACGACTCGCCACTTCTAAAAATTTAAACAGTGCTGGGATGTTTTATAATCAGCTAGGGTACCTAATTAATTATATCATTATTTTAATACAGTTCTGTTTGGTATAAGAAACTAACTGAAATCACTTAAACAGTATATGTAGTTGAGTGAACTGTGTGTGACACCCGACTTGCTTCGTACAACTCCACGCGAACGCGACTCGATGTGACTTGATGAGTTCCAGCATCGCGCGCTAACGTGGCCCCTGGCGTTATACTGACGTCATAACCACTTCCTTACAAACCATTCCTACAAAGCAGGCACCAGGCGCCCCTTCACGTCGGGCTAGCTCGCTTCTGATTGATAACTGCCACGTCATATCCTCAACGCCGACTCAATATCCATTGGAATTTAATATTGCGAGTCGCCGCATCGGTCCCGGCGGAGGAGGCGACCGGCGCTTACATACTGTGTACATATTACGGCAAGAGGCCTTTTCAAGGAACTACAAATGGTTTCACTCAATAACGTCGGCAATATCGTATGCAACGGCCCGCCCAGAGAGCGTTAATACTCGTCATACTGAGATGATATCTGCCAAATTAAATGTATGAAGTTAGACATACAACATGTCGTTGTGGTAATTCCTTTAATATGGAATTCCAACAAAAACATGGAATGCCCAACAAAATACAATAGTCATTGTTTGTGAAACAAAACACTGCATCAGCATGACGGGCGGTTATCAAATTAGCGTTCCAGGTCGCAGTGCCACCGCGTTCTTCGTCCGCCGTCCGCCGTCGTCGTAAGGCGCAATTAGGTATATGTCGTATTAACATAATCGTTGCCTTGCCGACTACATCATTACTTGTAAAACTCGTAAATTCACACGGCCTGCTTACAAATCGATGTGAAACCATTTTACATAAGACGAATTTCCTTTTTCTTACTATGAATTTAGTTAAGAACGATTCGTTTTATTTTAAGTTGACTCACTGGCACAGGCCACAGGCGGGGGCGGAACCGGATATTTTTCCTTTCTAGTTATATTTTATTTAAGGTTTGCAAATGTGTGAATTGTAAAGTTCAAATATATTTAAACATAAGTTTGTAATTTTTGAGTTATTTCTATCATTTTTATACTTATTTACTATGTATAAACTAATTTTTCTTATAATATTTTTATTGTTAATTTTTATGTATAACTTAATAAATGTATGTTAATTGTATTGTTTCTATTTTTTTTCTACGTTATTTGCTAAGTTTCTGCAACATATTAATTCATTAGATTTTCCATATGTAAACTCATAAAATGTTAATACTAGGCTTATACAAGATGTGTATATAGGCTTACATACTATTTCTTATCGCTAATAATACACAACAGAGTTTCTCATACTATTTTTGGTTATGTATATGTACATAGATTAAATATTTTTTATACAGAGTGTATTCATAGTATGTTTTATTGTAATGCGGTTTTTTCTACACACTAATATTTTCCCTCTGCCCGCTTTGCAAGTGAGTTTTTCCTTGGGAGTGTAAACTGAAAAACGAAAAGAAACCACTTGGTTGTAATAAGAGGTATAGCTAAAATTAAATAATTATGTATATTATAAACTTATTGATTATGGTAGATAACTCTTTTTATTAATATTTAAGTAAATTAGGTGAACTTAACACTAATGCTACAAATCTTCAGCTTCTCTATCTCGCGCAGAGCGGGCGCCGCTAGCAGGTGTCGCGTCGCGGCGACCACATCAATAATGCATTCTTCGACAGTTTTTCTTCACTCGTTTAACAATTATCGGAGGAATTTCCCCGCAAGCAAGCACACCGCGTCGTCGCAAACTCTATTATCACGCAAAATTATTCATTTTGACGTTTACAGTGAGTTATATTGTATTTTAATGTCCTGTAATATATTACAGGTACTTTATAACAGTATAAGAATGTTAGAACGTAATGGCCATTGATATAATGAAATCAAATTTTAATGTTCATTACAAGCTAATAATTTTTGTCAATACAAATAGTGTTATAAATCCCTATAAACATTTCATAGTCGATAATTATTAGAAATTTATCACAAAATTATATACAATTACGACAGGGCTCGCTAGTATTTGCAAGTGAAATTCAAAACTTCAAAAAAACTTACACCGGGAATGATGGATCTGGATTTTCCTCGGAGTTCTTGCGTTTCGTGCGGGGATGTATCAATTAAGTATCGACGTCGGGTTTCGACGCACTCGTCTGATTGTTCGCCGGATAATTAATGACGGGGAACAATGCGCGGGCGACAACTCACAATCATTCAAGCCAAATGCCTCTATTGAGCATTTTACGTGTCTTTCTTTGAGAAATCGATTTAGCTAATGGAAGCTCCTTCAAGCTTGGCATTCTTCTCTAAGTGACTGAACCAATTTAGGGTTCGGTTATCTGAGATTAAAGCTGGTATTTTAACGTAATTGTAATTGATTTGATATCGGCTTTTGAATGCTCCTTAAATGTTGTAAGTCGTATTTAAAATGAATACCAAGGCAAATTATTTGAAACATTTTTAAAATAAATATAATCAACTGAAATCTTTTCCTTTCGTATACATCTTTTTAAAAATAATATACCAAATATTAAAATGATATCTAACGTAAAGAGCCGTTATATGTATGGCTATAATTTTCAACTTATTTGGCTCATTGGCGCCATCGACGGGGAGTTCGGAACTTGGTGCTCGAGTCACGAGCTCCCAACTCCGAACAGATGTTGAATTAATATCCCTTGGTTCGGAAATGCATCGCCTTCCTCTTTGATAACTATATTCGACGGTATGTAGGTACAGCTTATATCTAATAAGAGATAAGCTTCTGGCAAACAATTATTATTCATATTACAATATTTCTTCTTGAATGTATTATGAGTTTAATAAAATTTATTAAAATAGGACGGTTCTCATCTTTATCATCGCATACATATCATGTTCCCCGTATATCCTACTCACGTGTGGGCACAGCGTTATTATATAAAATATATAGTATATTACAATATACAGCTCCATGATTTTATGTTCAAGTAAAAGTTACTTACACTTTAAGCATTATTTAATTTTTTCCACTTTCCCGCCTTGTGAGGTTTATCAAAAATTAATATATAATTTCGGTGGCGCCAAATATTTGGTGGACAATGAACAGTCTTATAAGTTATTGTAGAATTACCGCAACAAAATGTATTAAGCAATAGATGGTCGCTTAAGTTGGGTCGCACACAATGTTTAGGATGATTGCGACGCCGCTGTAATTAGCTGACCGGTGATGCCATTAAATGGACTCCACGCCAATTGTAAATGGGTTATTCACTCTTCTATCTTCTTTCATTCACTCGTCTATATAAAGTATGTACTACCTACCTATTTGGTACCTCAAATTTATTTTGAACTACTTGTAACAAATAGTTTAGTTACGTTTAAAATAACTTACTTAAACTTGTTTAAAATTCTTACAAAAATAAATTTATTATTAGATTAGTGTCGTTGCTGCATTAAAGACGCGATTTTTATGTTTGGGGAAATGTAATAAAATAATAACTGATATCATCCAGACTATTCAGTGTTGGTCGAGTAGTATTCAGGGCAGTGAGCAGCTTAATATTCATTCATGTTTTTGTCTACTTTCGTCGACTACATTATAACCGCTTATTTTTCCTTTTGAGCGAAACTTTTGTGATTTCCTTCTGTTGTTCTTTCGCAAGAGAAATACTTTTTCTTGATTGCTCCATTGTTTTATTGGGATTTGTAAAGTCAAAGTAGACGTTGATTTGTGATTTGATTGATGTCTTTAAATCCCGTAATTATTATTAGTAATACTAATATTCGGTAAGGAATTATCCTTTATTCAAATAATAACATGAAACATTAAAGGTAATTTCACATTTCACTGAAGCTGTATTGTTTAATCATTGTTCATTATATAAATATTTGTTTTGTGATTGATATTCCATGAACATTTACGATAAGAGTACAGTACACTTTAAATCATTAAACGGGCGTTATAACATTTGGTACAAGTAGCAGTCAGTAAGTTGCGTCGCTTTGGCACAGTCACGAATGCAAGCCAAGAAAACAGTAGCGTTCGTTAGTTCAGCTTTCAACTTGACATTCGTTTTAAAAAACGTCTTGCAAATGAAACAAAAGCAGCGACCGCGGCGCGGTGCTGGGCGGCGCAGGGCGGGACTGTGCAGGGCGGTGTAGAGCGGTGCGGGGCGGTGTGCAGAATTCGATGGAACGAACTTAAATATTATTTTGACTTTTCATACTTCAGCTTTCGCAGCAACTACACCGCTACGTAGCGATACGTAGCGCCGCTCTTGTATTTTGTTTTACCGTTCATCAAATTTGCATGTTAATCTTTATACTCGATGTAGATTTCATTATCGAAAAAATACAAGATTTAGCTTATCTATAACAAATAAGTAAATCCGAGTGTTTGCAAGTTCATTTATCTGGTTTTACCGTTCTCTACTTTCGAGAGCAGTATATATCGATGCCGTAGCATCTTTTCTTGCTATGGCTACAGTATTCTTGACTTTCTTTTTTATTAAATTACAAGAATCTCTGCCTTTTTGAGTTTTAGTGACTTACCAGGATATGAAAGCCCCGTTTTTAATTTTAGAGCTGCTTGTATGGTAGCACTCTACCACCAGGTTTCTCTAAATACTTTCTTTCCTGGTTTAGTTCGACCTAAGAGTATGTTTGCTGCTTTTATAGTTCCCGAAGATAGAATTCACATCATGTTTTGTGTGAATGGTCAATCCTAGTAGCCCTATCTTAAATTCTTCAGCCTTTTCCCCTTTTAGTAATACTTTCTTGTTTAGGAATTAGACTTTTTCACCAACTAACCACCGAAATTTACATTTGTATGCCAACGAAGTTCGAAGCCAAAACCGAACCTTCGGTCGGTCACTAGAAATAAGTAAATGTTTCTAGAAATTAGTATTAGTTGTTCAGAACGGTTCATTAAACTTTGCGGCCACAGTGGTAGGACAGAGATTCCCACTCGAAGTAATGGATGTACATTTATTGTTTAGCAATATATTTTTTGTCGGTAAAACCAAGTCGTTTCTCTAATTCAGGCGATAAGTGATGAACAGAGTGTCACAGACAACATATGCCCTTTGTCTGGCGAGAGAGAAAAGTGTGAAGCTAAAAATAAATTACAATAACCTGGAACATCTGCCGTGAAAGTCTAAGTAACAAGAAAATTACTATCTTAACGAAAGTTATTACAATTTTGGACCCTAGTTTCAATCTAAAGTTCACACAAACGAATATAAATATAAATTTATGTAATAATGTACCAAATATTCCTTTAATAACGACTCCAGATTTTCGTAGGAAAACATGATTTCTAATTAAATATCAGTCTGACACGCCTACGGGCCTCCAATTACTTAATTTACTAATAATATTCTATAGTATCACGTTCGTTATAACGAAAAACGCTTTGATTAACATATCATAGTGATATCGAATATATTAATATTGTTAGAACTTGGAATTTTAATTATGTTAACGATTGTGTCTGTACATTAATTATAATTACGAAAAAAATAAGTCAGGTGGACAAAGAAACAGTAACAGACTATGAATCAATCAAGTAATCAATCAATAATCAAAATCAAATAAGTAAATGTCCCTTACCAAAACCATTCAATGTGATAGGCGTTTTCATAACAATCAATAATCTGTAAAGTTTGATGAAGAACTATGAAAACTATAAGATGAAATTAGTAAATGCAGCGGAAGTAAAAGTTGTTCAGTGTGGTGGGCAATTTTCGTTGATAATTTAACTTTGCGGCTCTCGTGGCGCAGTAGGATAGCGCTTGACTATGAACGCGATGGTCTTGAGCTCGATTCCCACTTGAGGGAATAGTTATATTTAAGTAGAAAGTTAAAGACAAGAAGTACCACATGAAAGGAAATTATTGTCATAAAGTCCACGCAAACTTAGTTGCGGTCGTGAATTAGATTTAAATAATATTTTCAACAGATTATTTAATGGACAAACAAAAACTATACAATTTATACTTCGTAGTTATATAAGAAACATATAATATTATAATATTTTTACGACTGGCAAACGTAGTGGCACAATGTATATTGGCTAATGCTAGATATTTTGTTGAAAAAATGTAAGGTTATATCTCCCTGAATTTCTAGAAAATGACAAAAAACTGAGCTCTTAATGTACTTACCGGAAATAACTTCACTTCCTATCAAATTTAACCTTCATCGGAAGTAAAAACAGTCTGTTGTTATTGTTTTATTATTTTCTATTTTAATAAACACAAACCTTTAAGCTATTTATATATAAATGAAGGGAAAAAACTGAAAATTACGTTACCTGACCCTGTTTCTATTTCTAATCAACTTCCTTAAATCTTTCCTGTGACTAGCGTCAAAGGATATAATTAAAAAGATAGCATCATGCGATAAATTGAAATGTCATTTGTTAAAGAAAATGTTGTTTTTAAGTAAAGCGAGTCCACGTGGCTGAAATAATTAGATGTAGGCCCGAGCTGCTCCTTGTTAGCGGCGCGGGGGTGCGTCTAAATACAATAACCTCGAGGTCCTGCTTTATGTTTTCCTTGCTAACTTATATTTAGTCTTTTAAACGATTTTCTAAGGAACGTTATTAAGTTCTGGTCCTCCGCTTTGCCGGTCCTAGCTGTTCAATTTCCGGTCTACGAATGCTCGTCCTTTTTGTCCAACAAGCATTTTGTATTGTTTTTTTACCAGTTTAAGTAAATATGTATCAAGATCAAAGTATCATAGAATTTTGTAAAAATATTAACAATGTTACTAACTTCCTTCCTATACATCTAACTTGCAAGTAAAGAAAGACTTACCAACGCTAGAGTGTTATTGTTGGTTTTATGAATTGATGCGACGAAGTTAGAAAACTATCATCGTTGTCTGTGACGTAATCATTTAAATACTTTAGTTACAAAATATTGCTATATTAGTTTAGGAATTTCAGCTCCAACAATGGATATGCTCTCGTACAATCCCGAAATTAAAAACTGCCTTCCAACATATGGAGTGTGCATTGCTTACTGACGTCGAGCGCTCAATAGTACGAAGATGTGCAAACCATATTTTAATACATTTTTGCATTACGTGTTCTTAAGAGTTAAGTTTAAATGGTATAAGTATATGTAGTTCAAGCGGTGATCCGCCGTCGTCTTTTACGTTGTATTAAATTTCTTCCTTGTCTTTCTTGTTTAATGATGTACTGCATATTTTGGTGAAATTTTAATGATCTTAAATCTACATATTTAGAAAACGTATAAAAATTAGCTTGGCTTAGCGGTCAGAGCGCTTGAACGGTTTTCAAGAGGCGCGGATTCAAATCCCGCTGCGTTCAAATTTTTATATGTTTTCTAAATATGTATTTTTCAATTTCGTAAGTGTGCGAATAACACTTTAAAAAAATGTTAAAAGAAAGATCTTGAGTCTTTCTACAATGTTTTAGGATTTCCTCTTCTTAAAAGTAAATGTCGGCTTCGGATTCACTTTGTCATATTTAAAAATTGTACAATATAAGAAAATTCATGTTTTCGAATTAAACTACGTTTATGGCACATAGTAAGATTATATTTAGTATTTATCTTATATTGTAACTACACATATACTTTAAATTGTAAAAAAAAGTTTTAGTAATTAAATACGCGTCGGGAAGTGTCGAGCGGCGGGTGTTTGGTCTACCCACGTAGACACGCCGCTCGACACTTCCCCACACTACTATAGTAGTAAAGATGAAGTATCTATTCCAGAAACTCTATTTTTCAATATTATCTCTTACCGTCGCGTACCCGTCGATGGGATTACAAACTTTTGAAATTTCTCAAAGCTCATTGTATTTTCCGCTTGTCGTAACATTTGACGATAACGCAATTCAACGTCATATATGTTTTTTAAAATATAAATATTTATATAAATGCCAAAAGTCTCATGCGAATTAGCTCCACAACCGTCGCATGTATATTTAAACACTTTCAACATATTTTGTTAACCCGCTGCATTCAAATTTTTATACGTTTTCCAAATATGTCTTATTTTCAACATATTACTAGTATCATTATTAGTTTTGGCTACAGCCCCATACCGTACCGTAATCCACAACGCTAGCAGCTATTTCATATATTATCGGACACAGTGAGGTCGCGCCGAGGCATTCACCGCTACCATTTTAGTAACGAGAAGTGATTCATAGCCAAATTATATGATTTAATTATTTACCCAGAATAGTGTTATCTATAGAGCAAGTGAATAGGCAAATAGGCGAGCGGGATATATCGCCGCAATATCGCGGGCCTCGGCTCCGGACTCGCTGTACGGTTATCACACAACGCGCAAATTAACTACACCTTGTTTTGCAATCACTTTATTGATTGCTCTGATATATTGTTTCACCAATAATCAAACGACCTGCTTTTAATGTATGGACTCTGAACAGTCTGAAGTTTCTGTACGTTTTGTAACATTGCTAAAGTTTATGTATATAACACAGGATGATTATAAGACACCAATATATATATTTGATAAAACGTCAAGACACGTAAAATATATTATTTTAATTTAATAACGCCATCAATGTTCTAATGAATTGTTAAGTTTTAATGTGATATAAAAATAGACTATCCATATATCCATACAAAAAATGTGATGTAAACACATTATGTACTTAAATCAAAGAAAAAACAAATTCTCATTAAAATAACAAGACTGTGAAAATTATAATAAAACATATTCAGATGACACTTGGCGGTAAGGATAAATCTTTTGTGGGAATAATTTACAACGTAAGGGGCGTCGTATTTCATACCGTATCAGACCCTCATTTGACCCCAGGAATGCTTCGCCTCTGCTGAGCTAACCACAATTAAAGAAGCTAATTTTGTATTAAATTAAGCTAATAGCGTGTTCTTTATTTTTAGAATAAACTGCTATGTAAATATATTTACCATTTTTTAAAATTGTTATGAAATTTGAACGCAGCGGAATTTGAACCCGCGCCTCTTGAAAACCGTCCAAGCGCTCTGACCGCTAAGCCATGCGTTCTACATCCGGCTACGTTGAAATTCTTTGCTCTATTATTTTTCCTAAACATGTCTCGCATACCGCAAAGTAAACTGAGTGAGAAAATATTAATAATATAACTTCAACTTGATTGAGGAAAAAAAAGGTCAAAACTGATTCCATACAAGTAGAGCGTTTTCATATAACAAGCAACAAATTGAATCCTTTTTCAATTCAAAAACTTATAAAAAATGTACTTGTATGTTTTTTTCACAAGAAATATTATGGTTCGAAACCAAAATATGAAGTGCTGAATAAATTATTTGCAACAAATTAAATAGTACATTCGTAGATGCTCACGTGTTGAAGTCACCTTTACCAACGTCAAACGTTATTAAACATACCTAATATATATTTTAAGCACATATTTTATATAAAGGAATGTGTAAAATTATTATAACAATACACGTTTTAGTATAAAACACAGAATAATGTGCAATATGTATATGACAGGTACACTTATTACAAATGTAACTTAATGCCTTTAGAAGACTTGATTGATTAATTTATTAAAATTATATTTACATACAATGCATGGTTGGGACAAAATCTTTGTAGACTTAATTATTAAGAATGTCAGCCTCAGTGAAATGAAATTACTTGCCGTTGTACTCTCATCTCAGAATACAATGCTCACGTGAAATAATACATTGATATCACGAGTTCAAGTAAAAAAACTGTTATTTATTAACATACTAGCGACCCCCTCGCGGCTTCGCCCGCGTGAACTGTAGTTGTTTCGTATTTTCGGCGACCTTTTCGTAAGATAATGAAATTTCTGGATAAACTAAAAAAAATGAGAGATGAAAGTAGTATTTCCAACTTTCAATAGGAATAGCTTGAAAATATAAAACAAAATAATTAAAATCAAAAAAAAATTAAAGTAAAAGCAACTGAAGGAAATTATTTATACTGAAAAACAAAACCAGCTTTACTATCAACCTAAAGTAAATAAAATTAAAAGAAACTTTAAACAAAATCTAACTAATCTAACCAAATACGCGAAGAGAACCAAACAAAAATATGAATTACTAACAAATACCAAATAACCAAATATACATTTGTAAGTTGCGCCACGATGGATTTAATTTATATATAAAATTTATATTACTGATATAATAATGTAATATAACAAGAAAGTGAAATGAGTAACAGAGTGTCGAGTACAAAATGTAAATGCTACATTGTTAAAAATGAGATGCATGTTGAGAAACGATCGCCGGAACTTAATTACGCCATCGTATGAGGCGGCCTTTGAACTCCGCCCAAGTGCCTCCCCTACTCTCATTCCTACGAGTACATATAATTGAAATTGCTCTTGTAACACAAGTTATTGCTAAATAATACGTTACGGAGGAAACAAGAAACTATGCTAGGCTTTCGTGAGGCTTATGTGCCAATACTCTTCGATCGTTAATTAATAATGACTTACCATAGACGAGAGGCCTCAGTGGAGCTCGAGCGACCGCCGTGGCCTGAGGACGCGCGTGTTTGAGCACCAGGTTATACTCTCTTTGTCTTTGGTTTTATTCATTATGTAACACAGCTCATATTCACGTGTAATTTTTTATTGCAAGCGAATAAAACGTTGTACCATCTTCTTCTATAAAGTCATAACATTAAGACATTCTGATGAAAAACTAACTCATATAACATTTTTTAAATAAATAACACATAGAAAAGAGAAAAATAGTATCTTTTGTTTAAGCATAAACCATGTGACAGACGAAACTTCTTACGAATCATTCCTTTAACATTAGTAGTTCTAGACTAAGAATTGATATGTTCATATACAATATATACCACAGTACACGGAAATAGATAGCAACTGATGAATTATACCGCAAATCCGATACCGGCCATTGATGTCATTGAACGCGCTGCAACTATACTACTACTACTACTAGAGTATTAAATGCTACTATTGTATTATTGCTGTCTAGACATGTCCAATATGTGAGTGAAGTAATTTCAAACCAAGAATCTAGCGATGTTACAGCCCTATGTGTTATATTTTTTGAACAAATTACAACTACCTTTAAGTCCTGAATAATTAAAAATTTGACATTTTATCGTAGACCATGAGAAATTCTCAGCATCAATCAAGACCTACTATGTACTCACAGGAGTCTCGTAGGAGTCGCACCCTACGAGACACATATTATATTCTTTATTGTATTTAAAAAAATATATACCTATGCAATGCTAAAAGTTCTAAAGAATCTCACTTTCACTCAGGAGGAGAAAGAATCTCTGATCAGCCAAGGATGTGCAGGAGAGACAAGCTCGAAGGTACTGACAATCCACGTGGCTAAGGTCTGACCAGCGCGACCATTGTTGTAGCAAACTGTAAATCAATTAAAATGTAGCTGCGTGAAAATTTGCTGCATCTACGACAGCGACGGCAAAGATGACGGGGTCAAAAGACTCATCCGGAACGTCAACGTCATATTTTACCCACCACCAAGTCCCTCACACCACACCTCGCCGTACCGTACATATAGGTGTTTTAAAATATAACTTAGCAAAATAATAACATTGCGACATTAAAATATTTTTAGATTCTATTGTCAATAAGTGTTAATATAAAATTATAATATAAATACCAATAAGTAGCATAAAAATAACTCGCTTAGCGTAATTTAAGTTAAGCTTTAGTTCTGAGTAGTAATATGTCTCTAGTAGTAAGTCAATGTAAGTAATTGGTAAAAATTTTATGATATTAAGGAAAACAAGGATACAGACCAGGTGTCTGTAGTATTTATATAAACGAATAAATTTTTTTAATTGTTAAATTTTGTAGATATTCCAAAAATAATTTATAAGTAGGTATATAAAAATATTTTAGGCAAGTTAAAGTTTTTGCTTGATTTATTCTTTATTTTAAAATTGATTGAAAATTGTTTTTGGGTTCCATTTTTACACACAACAAGCTCAGCACAGCAAAGCTTCAACATCCTATTAATTTTCAAAAATAATCCTCAGAACATCTTATATTTTAATAAGTGAAAGCAGTGAGAATTGGTCATCATCAAAATATTACTTGTTATTTTCATTAATTAGCTTGATTATTTCAAATCATTCCTCATGTAAAATACATTTGAGATTATTTGTCTATACTGTCTTAGCTTTATGGATATAAACCCATAAAGCTAAGACAGTACATGTAAAAATATTATAACGAGTAGAAACAGAAGCCCAAGAACTACATTCCTCGCTTCCATTACATTCGTTTAAATGAAATTAAATCCGGACGGTCGAGAAGGTCTCGCCCGTCGAATAAACTAAGTTTTGCTTTTGCGCTATTAAAATTAATGTACGAATACATTTGGAAACGTTGTGGAAACAGAAGGAGAAATAATTTCAATTGAAAACTAAATCAAGACGCACTGCACTCTAAAGGGAGAGTTACGTTTTTGACATACAAATGAAGATGTCTTGAATAGGAAAATGTTTAATTTTATATTTCATTTTCTGGGTTTCTGGGGATTTTATCATCATTGTGGATAATATTTTATTTTTAGCGTTAAAGTTAGTTAAAGAAGAGATATTTAGATTTTTAATTAATATTAATGATTCATTCATATTTACTCACCCGGGATACAAACGCACAGCCACGATGAACGAAGTTACTCAGTGCTTATACTGAACCACGCTACGAAACTGTAAATTTATAATTTTTTTACTGTATTTAAGGGGCTCTCAAATGTCTAGGATGAATAAGTATCTACTTTTAATCTACCTTTAAATAGTCATTTAAGTTTAACTTAAATAATCTATGTGAAATATAGGTATATGTCAAATCAACTTGAAGGTTTTTAGGCTAAAGTCCTACGTGCGTCTCGCATTTAGCGGGATAAACAGAGAAAACCTAGTGCGAAGAAGACCCATCCATCCCCTAGCTTCCATCCTCTTTAGTGATGAGATGGCGAAAGGAAATGCAACGGAAACCGTGGAAATGAAAATAATTTTAAACATACAACATTCCCCCGAGTTTAGAGGGATCAAATCCACAACCACACCAGCTATCTCGCAATTTTGAAAAGACGACTTGCTACTTGGCTACTGGAAAATGTTCTTTTTTCAACTTTTATTTATATAATCGTTTGTTAGAGTGTTATTAACTCTGAATAGCTTTGCGTAGTCATACTCTCGTAGCGACGCTCGCCAACCGCCGCCGCCGCTAGTGGGGTACGCTCTATTCATGGGGGTTCGAGCTGTGTTGTAAAATTGTTAAAAGTTTGCATTGTAATTTTGTTTTTTGCGCGAGTTTGAGTTGCTAGAACAAATGTTTATATTATTATAACAATTTATGTGAAATATGAAGTGATCTCCTCGTTTATATGCATACCTTACTCATGTATTTGTAAAGACTCACGGCGAAAGAACCTACAGGCAAGGTACCTAAATTATGCTGAAATAAAAATGTATATATTTCTAGACTCAGCTCCAGTTCTCAATTCGAAACAAAATATATTACAGATATATTTATCTGTATCTGATAAAAAGCAACATATGTGTCTAGAAGAGACTTAAGAACAATTCTTATTTCCTATGTATTAGAAGCGTATCAACAAGTGTTCGAGTGCGAGCGTCTTCCAGTAAAAACTAGCGCGCTCAATGGAGTGTTTAAAATAACGACGCCGTGAATGGCGCCCACTTTGTTAAATCAGAGCGACTATTAATTTTACAGACGCCTCTTTGTACTGCAGCGCTGTACTTTAAATATATTATGCTGAAGAATTATTCTCCAGTAAATTGCTTCAGAGTGTTTACAAAAAAATGTATTAAAGAGAAAATTAAAGCGCAGACGACGTAAAGCGAAATCATCTTCCTGTCTCATATGGAAAAGATAATATCACTTTATCAAGCACAGCAGGCTGCGGCGCGTGAAATCGTCAAATGAAACATTCCGCGAAGGTGGCGGACGTTATCTTTGAAACCACTTGTGGCGTTCTAGTAACGGCGGGAGGTCCCGTCCTTTTCTTGACAACAATAAATATAAGACACTCTCTCTATAATGTGTACTGTTTTTAGAATTCTTTATAATAATTTACAGAAAAGCACATTAAAACGACAGCTTGGTGGTTGCTTATCGCAACGTCACCCGTATTTCGACAGACGGAAGGCCTACATTACCGCGTAGCAAGTCTACCTTTAAATATTTTACTGTGCTTGAGGCCTCCTTTGTCATGTCACTTGATGTTTCTCAAAAACTTTTACATTCTTCGATATTTGCTCTTCTTTACATAGATTGAAGTTATATGTGTATATATAAGAAATTATGATATTTTAGGAATTACTCATATTGCTTTATTATGGCTGTTATTTGTTAGTTTATATACAAATAATTGAAAAGTTCCTAAGCTCTGCATTAAATATATTTTTTTATACTGTCTACGTCGCTGTACGCGAAAGAAATCTGTATATTTAACTAATCAGTGATGAATCACGCTTTTTCGCGCGTAGCAAGGTGGCCAGAGAAAACCTAGTGTCAAGACACTTGGTTTTCCACTACCCGCCCGAATTTGAGACAAGTTGAGTGGCGAAACTTAACTATGCGCTTCGTTTTGTTCACCAGAGTGGTGAAATAAAAATGATTATTCATTCAATTTATGATCATTCCACTAAATGGGAATCCAACCCAATCCAATCACGATTACAGTTAGATACTGTCTCACTGCGCCACGACGGACAGGTGACATAGCTTGCAATTATGAGTTAAATTTAGATCAGCTTTGACACAACAATTAGCAATGACCCACCGAGGTTCTGTTTTTCATTATTTAACATACTGTTCCTGTAAAATATGTGGAAAGTTAGCTAAGGTGCCTTACCCAACACTTTTTGTCACCCTGTGACTCCCACAGAAAGCGATAAAGGCCTAAAAGAAGGAAACAAATAATAACAAAACTTGATTGTCTCGTAACTGTAAACACTACACTCCGAAAGTAATGAATGCGCTTTATAATCAGGTGAGGCTTAGTCCTTGTATTAATTATATATAAGTAGCAAAGTGTGAACGTCCTCGCTAACTCATACCTGTCTAATAACTTTAGTCGTGTCTTAGTTTTACTTTGTTAACTACAAATGAACATACCGCAGTTTCTCATGAAACTACATTATAACGAGTTTTGATACAAATTAACAGCAAAAGTAATTTATATACGTGCACATAGGTTACTGTTCGGACGTTTTTAGTAAATGTCTGACTGTCTAGTGTATGCAAGTGAAGTCGTTAATCTCAAAATGGATCCAAAATGGTGAAATAAGTGATACATCACACCAGTTTGTCTCTGTGTTATGGCATTATGATACAGTTGGGTACCAAACACGTGTATATTATTAAACTATTTTATAACTTTGTTTCGTTGGTCTGGTTAGGACGGATAACTAAATGGAAAAAAAGTGGGGAACGACTGTGTGACTTGTCATTTAATTCTTTCTGCCTAATTGTATACTGAAAATGTTTAAGATGCGTGCATTTTAAGAATCACAAATTCTCGATACATGTTTGTTTAACATTTTTTAAAGTGTTATTCCCTTACTACGGAAATTGAAAAGGAGCGTTTTGACCGCTTGAACGGTTTTCAAGAGGCGCGGGTTCAAATCCCGCTGCGTTCAAATTTTTATACGTTTTCTAAATATGTCTTTTTTCGATACATATTCATTCTCGATAGCATTGATAGAAAACGTAAATATGTTTTGTAACGAGTACTATCCCCATTTATTAGCCTAGCCACTAGGTCGACTCTTGAACAAAAAGGCATTTGCCTAAACAAATGTAATTAAAGCGGGAACTTCGTTCTGACGAGTTACGTTCAATTTTTTCTCTATTTCCGCACCCTCATAAACCGCTTTACCCTATTTTGTAAAAGCTCGCTCGCGTTTCTTTTCAGTGCCATTTTGACATAATCATATAAAGTAGGTTCATTTTTGGCCTAATGAAAGAAATTTCCAAAATGCGTAAAATATACTCTTGGTTTTTTGTAATTATCCACAAAAGTCCGTATGAGGACGAGAATAAGGTTGATATTCGCGGTGTAGAACACGTGAATGTGGGTTACCATACATCGCCGCTTCATTACCGCTAACGAGTGAGTGCGTTATCGTTAGCTCCTTCCTGCGGCCTGCGAGCGGGACTTCACAAATATACTTTCATATTGATAATCTTTTGTGTTCCCGAGAGTACTTTGTCGGTAATCCAACCGTGAAGGTAAAAATTGTGTCGCTGAAGGATAACGTCGTCTGATGATTCCACGCGTCGTTTTCGCTTCATATGCGGATGTCGAGTGAACTAACCATTTGTGTTATCTTTTGTGTTATCTTTTAATGTGCGCTATTTAAAACAAGGTTTTTATTTGTAAGCTTATGTAAAAAGAACATATTATATTATAATTTAAAGAAATGTTTATATTTACACTATTTACTTAGATTTATTCATCCTACCTGATTGGGACCCTTCTAATATTATATCTGTGTAATATGTGGAAGGGCACCGAATATAGCAAATATATGTATTATTCACCCGAGGACCAAGAAGAAAAATAATATTATAAAATTAATTAAAACCACATTGACGTACACCAAATAACATATTAATTATACATTTACAAGTTAGAATTATGAAAATTATTTTTAAACATAAGAAACCTACCGCGCAGTTTACACCTAACTTAAGACTAACTACATAATTAATTCAAAACGCATATACAGACATAAATAACCACTGACTGAAGAATGTATATTTGGTATGGCGGTCTCCATACCAAATATATATTTAGAACCACTCGTTAGGTGCATTAAGGCTTCCAAGTTAACAATGTGAGAAATAATATATATAACATAAACAAAAGAAGTCAGTCTCAACGCCCAAAAACATACTTTACACATCACTAAACCAACATACAAAAAAAACGCGGTCGTCGTCACCAATTCTGCCACCTATTCGCGCCAAAGGATAAACGTCACTTTCCACAGATTAATAATGTTGACAGTTAATATCAATAACAATAAATGCAATATCGATATTCAAATGTAATAAATAGTTACAGAATTGGCATATATACTTTATATAACTTGAATAAACTAGGCCCTAGTAAAGCTATACGCAAAGTGTTATCAATGAAAGGAAACGTATAAAATTTTGAACGCATCGGGTTTCAAAAATTTCTATAGAGATGTTAACAATAAAAATAATTTGTAATAAGTGTCTAAGAATTTCGATGTAGTCGGACGTAGAACGCACGGCTTAGCGGTCAGAACGCTTGAACGGTTTCCAAGAGGCGCGGGTTCAAATCCTGCTCCCCGTTTCCTAAAAAGTATAGATATACTATACTTTCTTTTAATTACAGCTTGTTACAAAGATACATGGAAGTATAACTAAATATATAATTTTAGAGTTAATTGCCTTACAGAAATTCATTGCTGAGCAACTTTTTTATTCAACTTTATGAGTTTTATGTTTCTACAAATTTACTATCAGACCATTAAGCCAGGTTTAAATAGCTACAATTAAATGTAATTTTCCCTAAGGTTGAATCGATACTAAGCGAGTAAGAGCTCTGTAATTTAAAAGCCTATTCAACGAAATCCTATAACCATTCACATAAATGTGACATAAAATTGTAACAGTATGGAAGCTTTTAAGTTTTTCAGCGCAAATCGTTTAACAAGGATCGTATTATAAGGACACGTAATACATTTTGCGGTACAATTGCATTAGTATAAGAGGCGCTTTTGAAGCGGCCTTTAACTTTATAAGTTGATATTTCATACGACATAAAATATATTAATAGCAGTGTACAATATTTCTATATGGGTTCTGGTGAAATAGTGTGCGGTGTTCAGGTCCATTTAAAGGATAACCTTTCTTTGAATTGGGAGAAATGTTTAAAAATAGAATGTCACGCTTTGAGAATTTTTTTAAATAAACACGCTATATTCTGAAATGAAACTATTTTGACGGGATTAGTCGCTTATGTAATTGGCATTGAAAATATATTTAAGTAAAACCCGACGTTTGGAACACTTTGCAGTAGTCCGTGGCATTGGCGGCATTCGTCCGTCAGTTGATACAATTATTATATCAAACGATTTTTTTGTTGCCTAGCGTACTGCCCTAGATTCTTGCAGAATGATTAGACTGTATCTTGCTCTCTGGTGGTTTTGAAAAGTTTGAGACTTCAAAGGTGGTAGAAATTCATTAGATTAAAATAGGTCAATTTCAAAATGTGTAAAAAAAAGCGAAAACCAAAGATCTTGTTACGTGCTTTTTTATTTGTAACTAGGTTGTGCCTGCAACTTTGTTTGCGTGGATTATATGATTTTATCGCATACTACTACCGTCACCACCTTTGGCCACCAACATTGAAACTTGGAAAATTCAATATTTTTTATGTTTTTAAATTGAAAGTTAAAAATATTTAATCCGTAAATATTTTATCCCGCTTTGTTTTTATACATTTTCTAAAAACATGTGTTCTTTTTAATTATCATTTTTATTGTATTATTGTTTATTAATCTCTATTTTCAACTATTTTTAATATATATGTTCAATTGTAAATATATACTCTCTCTAAACTACACTAAATCTTCACTAATGGTCTGTATATTTATTCTCGTAAAATCATTAATTGTAATAATTTTATACAAACTGAATTAGTTTAGTCACGAGTACGAATGTTTCTGAACTTTTGTAGCATCCCGTTGTCATTAAATATGAGTGGATTATATAGTTGTAGTGTGGCGTATCCTTCACATAAAGTATTAAATCTGTCCCATCTGACAACTGAGACGCGTCTGACAAGCGGTTACAGTGAGCTCGAGGAAAAATAACGCAACTCCACATGTGCTAAAATGACTTTCGACCCGGTCTCTAAGCTTTTAAGTATGTTTTTCCAGTGGGAAGACTCAGGCCTCCTCGAACCTGCCTTGTTTAAGTTCGTCTCGCGAAGACACATTGGAACTTATATGATCCACAACATTTGTGCGTAATTAGTGAGTGGAGATAAAATAATCGCCCGCTAAGTTTAATGAGTAAATTGAGTCTCGACACGTGGTTGTGTCGATGTAGCTGCTCTCGTAGACGCCGACGTCTCCAACTTGTTATCTCTAAGTTTTCACAAGCGTTTAATTACTTTGAAATGTTCGTAATAAGGTTAATCCAAACATTATGTGGCGAAACACCTACAAAATAATTACTGTAGTAATAATATTAGTATGTAAAAATACCTACGAGTACGCATATGCAAATTTTTTACATCTCAAAAAAAGAGTAAAGTTTGTTGTTTTTATCTGAAACATTTAATTTCTAAAGACTACTACTACTCATTTACTATATTAACAGAGGCTAGACTTGAATAGGGCTAAAATATTATATATTTTTTTACGCTTATAGGTTTCATGCATGTAGCATTTACTTTTACGAAGTATGTTACCGTTTCATGTATATCTCGTGGTTAGATTATTACATCAATGCCAAAGTTTCATTCAAATTCAACAAGTATCTATGAAAATTTGCACTTATAAACTGACTAACATACATATAGACAAACAGACAAATTTAATTACTGTTTTTTGATCCCTTTAAATACATTTTCGTAAAAATAATAATTATAGTATGGATATTATAGGTTAATATTATAGAGCGCGGCAAACAAGTAATGGGGGATTTACTCCTTAAACTGTCAAATAGTGGGGGCGCGCTTGCTTAAATAAGTGAACACTCTGTACCATAACGTAACAAAAACAAATGTCCATATTCACATTACAATAAAATTTAAACAAAACCTTATAGTACTGCGTCAATAAAAATACATATAAAGATATAGCTTTTTCAACAATAACTATTATATAATATATACAAATAAATACATAGCAAGTAATATAAGTAGAATACCTACACTTATATATATACCTAATAAGATTTATGATCTTCGCAATTTTAACTCATTTTGAAATTAAACTATTTTTAAACGGATAAATCGCGTATACTTTTGGTATTCGAAAATACATTTCAAGCGAATCCTGAAAACTTTGATATCTCATACCTACTACACCAGAGAGCAAGATACACTCTGCGAGGCAACTAAGAAATCGTTGGCGATAGTTTGATATAATAATTATATCCAATGACAGATAAATGCCACCTCAGTCTACCTGTGACCACCGACTACTGTAAAGTGTTCAAAACGCCGTACTACTGTAAAGTGTTCAAAATTTGGTTCCAAAATATACGCGATTAATCGGTTCAAAACAGTTTCATTTCAAATGATATATACTTCTAACTTATAAGTTATCTGTCAGAAAAGGGCACTAAGCCCGTTTAAGTTTAGTCTCTAAGAACAAATCCTTTGGTCTAGTATAATTAAGTTTTCCACCAAATAAATAAGATACCAAAAAATTAAAATAGTAACAAAGAGGAGACCTTATTTACTATATTGTACGTATGATTGATATTTTACTCTTATAAAGTATGAAATGCGACTATTTCATGCAATCATCAATTCTATAATATGGCCATGATATTTGTATAATATGTTGATTTAGCCTTAAGAGCCCTACAGTAAATAGGTTATCCTGTAGAATATAAAAATTTAAATTACAAATTTATTTGTCATTTCTTAAATGAAAGCCATTTTACAAATTCAGTCAGTAAAAATTTGTTTTGCTCGTATAGAGAGGCCTCAGTGTTGAGACTCTTTAATACACAACGATTTATATAAAATAATAATTTGTTAACGACATTAAGATATTGGACTACATTACTTTTAAGCGTGTTTTTCTTTAGTTTTATCATGTTTACATCTATCAGTTGTATGCCAATTTACTCAGAATACAGTTTATGCCATATCGGTTTATATGTTTCTTTCATATACAGATATTTCATAACAGGATAGGGGGTGATAGCCTAGGGCCTAGTTCCTTTAGAACATTTTGAGCCATACATGTCTTAGACGAAGATTTACAGTTATTTTTTAAATATAATATTGAGTTTGTATTTTCTAATAAAACTCCAAAAGTTTGACAATAAATCGCTAATAGTTCTTCTGTAACTGTAAATAGCATTTTTATATGTTCTTTTTGGATTGTGTAATGTCTATCTCATACCATAAAAGTAATTTGAAATATTTGTGTCTCAGGAACAAACGCAGGAGGGTTTTAAAAATAAAAGGAAACTAATTTATTAAAGTGATTTGTTTAGGACGATTAAAAAAGATCTTAAATATTCTTGGTTATTCAAATTATTCTAAGAACATGCTTAGAATTTGCTCATTCATTTAAAATGTCATCCACGACTCTAGCTGTCGTATATTTCAATATAAGCTACCGGAATTATTCAGATGGACTATAAGTCAGTTAATTAATTTGTGACAAATTCAAACAAATTTAGGTAAATTGTTTATTTTTATGCTTACTTTATTACAAAACAATGATTACTTGTTTTCAAAGTAGGACCTACTATTTGTATATGTAGGTGAGTCGACCACAGGCAGAGTTGATTAATGTCATTACACGCCGCGGCCTTTGTGAGCAGATTGCTTGCTCAGCTCAGCTCGATTTGTCTGTTGGCTTTTGTTTGCTGTAAATACTCTAACGTATATTAAAAAGTACAGCTTAATATGTTAATTTGCCTTCGAATTACACTTTAAGTTTTTTTCAGTGTAAAAAATATTATTAATGTAATATTTTATATCTACATCTACCCATCTTCATTTGATATGTAAGCCTAACTTCAAGGAATAGAACGAAATTTTACGTTGTATTGACATTGACATATCGACGTCTGATACGACGGGTAAGCTCATCTGTGTATTCCGTTGCCTATATTTATATAAGCATAAATAAGAAAAGTTGAATTTCTTCAAAATGATTAATATCCAGATACTAAAATAAGTCACTCTCCGGCAAACTAGGTATACGAAATAGAAGTACAATGATTCCTTTTTTTAAATAAACACAATGAATGTTATTAACCTGCGAGCACAAAGATTTTATATATATATATTTGTTGGAGTGGAAATTGATTTCACGACTACCAAATGCGAGCATACACGAGTCTCATGAGACACGATAAAATGTTATGCAGTAATTTGTTTGCACATATTTAGTAGTGTCATGCAATCTGTAGTATAATCTATGTGTATTTTCTATACATGTTTTGGTCGGAGCAGTTTTTTAATAATTTAAAATGGCATCTAAATAGAGCAACAAGAATGCACTAAATATCAAATGTAACAAATACTTATATATATGAGCATTAAAACAGAATGTAGGTTACATTTTTCGACCGCTATATTTATTGTCGTAGCACGTAGCATGTCTACGAGCGTAGCAAGTGCCGTAACGCCGAGCTACGAGTCACGAGCTACGGGACTACGGCTATAGGAATAGTTCACGCGATAAAAGACGACGTTGTTGAGTTGTACGTGATGCTCGTATCTCTTGGCAGAGCGGTTGCCACTAGCGTCATGTTTGTTTTATCTGTAACAAATAAATTTAAAACCGCAACTAATAAAAAAGAGTATCTAATATTTAGAGTATATAAATTTATTAGTAAATTTAAACATTTATATATTTTTGAGCTTGTGTGGTATCATACAATTTAATTTTAAATAAATAAAAATATTGACCTCCCCATTTGTTTGAGCCATACAATACTAATTTTCCATACATTTAAATTTATTAAAATTCCAGTAAGAGACTTCAGCTAGTAGTCTTGTCTTATTAATTTCTGTAAATAAAGAATTTCGACTTGCTTAAACAGTCTGAAAATGATGCTACTAAGAATGATGATATGTCACGAAAATATTATAATTACATATGTTAGTAAAATATAAATGTTACCTGGTATAAAACTTCATTACGTCACTATTAAGATGGTATTAGATAGAATATACAATAGTACTTGAGGTACTACGTGCCACGTGCTACGGTACTACGTGCTACGTACGTACCTACGTGCTTTCGGCATAAGGTAAGGTTGAAATGCTTATTGAAAACAAAATCAGAATATAAAATATATCAAATGAAGACATCAGACTGATGAAATATCCTAACCGAATACAGTATTTTAAAATAATTTTCTACCAGGCGGAGGCTCTCGGAGCGTGCAACAATGGGGATGATATTTCACTAATGCATATTAAACTACAAAATGTAACCATTGAGAATATTTGCAAGACCTATATAAAATATTCTTACAGAAATTCTATATTTTGATACAAATCCCAACTATTCATAAATGTTGCTGTTGGCTTTAATAGTCTCATACAATTTTTCTGAATAAATTGATGTAAATGTGTTTCATTTCACTTTGTTTACTTTTTCTATTTACATTTGTGAATTCACGAGTTTTAAAAAAATTGTTTTGTGAAATTTATTGCCTTTAAATCAACTAAAGTCATAATACTTTTAAATGAGGACACTCGTAACTCTATTTCGTTATTAGTAATTTTCATAGCTAAATCTCTAATCTAAAATAAAGTAACTTATATAAGATTTCTCCTCGTACATTTCGTTTAACGTATAAGCGCGTATCTGCGCGTAGCACTCGACTCACCGCCGTCCCACTTTCCGTTGTGTAATCTGAACTGAATAAACTCTAAAATGGCAGACGTCAACGTCGACGTCAGACGAACTCTTCTCTTCAATAACGCCTGCTTTTGAAGCGACAAAAAATATATGATCGTAAAATTGGCAATTTTAACTCATATTAAATGTTACGAGAATCGAGGAGGCGTAAAATGTAACGACTTATTGCAGTTGTGAAAATATTAAAAGCACCAGTGAGTGCTTTCACGTTTGTGTTATATTTATAATTTTAAAGTAAAGCTTGGCACATTATGCAGCATACAGCTACATAATATTGAGTTGCTTGTGAGAGGATCCGTACACTTAAATGGATACGCGATATCTGTAATATGTGTATATAATAATATGTATGTAAGTAGCGAACGGGGAAATATGAAACTAAGCACGGTTAAAGTCTATGTTTTGAAACTACATGAAGGTAATAAAATAAATATTACACATACGTGTGTTTCCCATACACTGCAAGGTACCAGTTAAAAATATATACAGATTTTTATAATTAACATTACCGAATATATATATTTTTTTATGTTGATAATTTTACATATTATGGTACATTTTTCATAGAGAATAATTATCCTAAGAGTAGGTTCATCAGGCATAAAGCAAGAGGTTGGAGGTTCTTTGGTTTAATTCACGTTATCTTGACGTTTGGAATTTTGTATAAAAAATAATATAATTGAGAGCTTAATATCTATACTATGATAAAACAGTCAAAAAAATGTCTGTATATTAAATATATTTACGAAAAAACAATTAAAAGGATGTAAAAACTGTAACAGAATATGAAAATATGTTTTGTAAAATTTTATGTCTGTCTGTTTGTCTGTGTGTGAAAGACACGCTTCTTAATTACTTGACCGGATTGAATGAAACCTTTTTTGTTGTATACCTGTTAAGCCTAGACAGGCTTTCGAGTATAATTGATTTCGAAGATTGGAGCACTTGATATAGAACCATAATGGACCAGCTAAACTACAAACAGATAAGAAACAGTGAATGAGTTTAACATTAATAAGAGTTTTTCAGTATGGCAGAGAGTTTTCGTTAACAAATAAAAATCATTAAGCTTTGCGGTTATCGTGTCACCGTGGGCGGGTAGCGTCTGTAAACGCGATAGTTGTGGGTTCGTTTCCCACTTGGTAGACTCATTATATTTATATTGTTTGATTTTTTTCTCTCGGTGAGAAAAAGATGGTCGTTGAATTTCCGCATTCAATTCACAACTTCTCAAGTTCGGGCGGAAGGAGAAAAATTACAATCTTCTAAAACATATTACTTGTAAGCTTAAGAGACAAAAATTTTACCACCTTTAAAGGATTATTATAATTTTTGCCTAAGTTTCAGTACCAATATTTTGTTATATAAGTCGTTTTTTGTTGTATAACTTTGAAGCGGAACTTAATGTATAATAAATTTCGAAGAGTGAGTCACCTACATCCTACATCAGAATCACAGCAGAACCGCTGAACCAATAGTGATGAAATTCTATATAATATAAGATAGAAGAATAGAAGATACTCGAAGGTTTAGGGATTCATGCCAGCGAAGCCGCGAGCGGGTCGCTAGTAGCTATATATAGTAATACAGTTATCATAAATAAATAAAATATAAATTGAAAGCTACTTCATATAAATTTAATCTTCAAAAATGTTGCATTCTTACCAACCACAAATTCAAACTGTCAGCACCTATTGTTTCATATTTGTAGGCAATGCAAAAAAAATGCTTAAAAATGTTGCAGCAGTGCGTGTAAATTATTTCGAATATATATTATTTCTCTTTGAACGGTTCCGATGAAATCCGCACCTATACGATATTGTCAATTTGTTTTCAGAACAAATCAAATATTTATATGTTGGTAATATTTATATTGTGCAAGTTATGAATAAACCAAGAACGCTTCACCCGATGCGTCAACTGAAAGCAGTGAACTGAAACAATGAAAAGTGTATAAATCGCCAATTGTATGGAAAAATGTAGAGGGCAGCGTCAGACTGTACACAGGTTGGTTGTGGATCGAATTCTCACTCTCGAATTATATTCAAAATATATAACATTTTAAAATATATAACATTTTAAAATATATAACATTTTGCTGAATATGAGGACTGAATGTAGGTTTCGTTTGTATAAAAAGAGTTGAGTTCAAATTTTATAAGTATAGAAAAAAAGTTGATCCTACACGTGTACATATTAGTTAAAATATTAAAGTAAATAATAAAATATTAAAGCCAAAAATATTAATAATAGTATTAAAGTACCCATACTAAAATGTAATTTATTTTTACACTTGTTTTTTTGTACCGTACAAAAATTACGAATTATACATTTTTATTGTAATCAATTATTTTAAGTCTATCAGCTAATGTAGAAAAATACCCCACACGTGTAAATTACAAGTACACAATGCAACCTACAGTAGTGTATGAAATAATTCATTATAAAAATATACATTTACAAAGAAATACTTTTTATTCACACACTAAATAAAACCTAGCGTCTTGAGAAAAGAACAGTACAAAATATGCCTTCATAGTTATTTATTAGAAGCGAGTATTACAGTTGGGTGGATGCCCCATAATTCAGCGCGATAGTGCGAGGTGGTTGGGCGAGAAACTGATTCCGTTCTATGAGTCTACCTGAGTTAATCGCTTCCTCTCCATAAAGCTGGTTTAATGCTGCCGCGACATCGCCTGGTAACAAAGGGTAAGTATTGTAGCGTTCGCACCCACGCACATTATGATGTACATACGGGTTACGAGTATTCTTATTGTCCTTTTGTTGCTTATATCCGTTTAACTTAAATCATTTTTTTTTAATTTGTTTCTTACAAGTCATTAAATAAAATAATATCCTACTGTAATATAAAATTTCTGTACAGCTTTTAATATCTTATATACTAATATAACCATTCTAAAATCTAATGTGATATGTCACTGAAGAAAATAACTAAGCACATTGGAGATAAAAAATGTGTTTTTAGGTGAAGAGTATAAAATAAGGTGTGCCTCTGTAATACTCCTTTAAAAGAGACAACGGAAAAGTTACAAAGTCATTCGTCAATTCCGTTTGCAATATCGTCTTATAAAACGTAATTTGACTTCTAATTTGAAGAATATATAAACTGAATTACACAAGCATTAGAGCAGTCGTATCGTGGGTATGTTAATGCTCCGTGGTGTGGTCACCTCTGGCAATGCTTTGTAAATGCTCTCTAGACAATCGTTAATTCTGCTTCCTCGAATATACTGCGGCCACGGAATCTCCATTTCGTACATCACCCTGCACCGCCCGCACGGCCCGAGCCCGCACCGCCCGCACTGCCCGCACCGCCCGCACTGCCCGACTGCGAGCGCGACGTAAGAACGTTTTAACATTAAATTAATTATGCACAGAATGTAATTAACTTTTCGAAAATATTACGTGCGCTTTCCTTTCAACTGTTTAATTTAACTGGAAATTGTAAAATATTCAAGCATAAATTAAATTACAAGAATATATTGGTTACATGAAATATTTTATGATTATTTATTTATAATTGTTTGTGAACGATAAGAAATTTATGTATTCTATTTGTCAACATAAAACTAATGAAACGGAAACTATAAGCCTACAATAAAATTTTATTATCATCGATCATCGTGGCGCAGTGGTGTGTGGTGTCTATCTGTAAACACGATCGTTGTGGCTTCGAATCGCATTTAGAGAGGAAAATGTAATTTTTTAAGACTGGTTAGATAAAGTGCTGCGTTGGGTTCCGTTTCTCAACGTGTAATGTGCTAAAAAATTGGGCTCTCCCTTCTGATCTTGTCATACAGACAGACACATATAAAAGTTTGAAAGAGATAGAGGATGTATTTGTACATTTGTGTTATATAAATTTTTAAACGAAGTCCATACCATCAGTGAGCAGTGTTATGCTGTAGTGACACCCGCAATACTATGCTAATTATAGGAATACTTCTAGATATAAATATATGTTTTTACACACATTTTTATAGTCACCATATACTTTCATGCCAGGACGGAAAGCACCTAATGAAGGGTAGGAAAAGGTTCAATATGGTCTCATATATCTAAACACATTTCTTTGCGCTGCTCCAAAAGAATAGTAAATCTGTAAAACTAAATTGTTTGGTACAGCCTAATAAGATTTACTTTATTTACATTCTAGCAACCCGGCCTCTTCGATCGCGTTATAGAATTGACATTTTACGTTGGTGTGGCAAGTGGGCCCCGTCGTCCTCGCTACGTGTCGTCGGCAATAGTTCAAGCAATTTACACATAGCCTAACTAACTACATAACCTAAACCTTCCTTTGGAATCATTCTATCTGTCGGTATATATTGAACAACAACTCGTTTAGTAGTTTTTGAGTTTATCATAAACAGGCAGATAGACATACGAGGCAGAAGACGAGTAGTCATATAGTATGTAGTGATGTCGTCGTCAAGAATTAAGTCCCATTGGTATTCCACATTCCACTTAATATTTTATCTTTCTGGTGTCTGTAAAATAGCCAGGCGTCTTTAGGTACTGTATCTCGAACCCACCCGAAGGTTCCCACTGTTCGGCCACTGTCATCCGCGAAGTATGTAATACACGGTGTGACCGCCGCTCTCCCCCTCTTATTTTGAGCCTCTGACATCTTCATTTTTATGAAATAATATAAATCACTACTTATTGTTTCAAATAGCATCGTTTAATACCCATTGTTTTTATTTGAACTAAGTAAAAGTTAAAATGGTTACTGTGGGCTAGCCTTAAGAGATAAGCTAAGATAAGGTGTGTAAAAATATCGGCAATGGTATATACTTTTTTAAAATATACAATTATACAGTACATTATTTTGAACTGTCTGTGAATGATTAGCCAGCGTTTTCAATATAAGAACACACAAACATTTTTTGAGACTCTCGGTTTTATTCAACTATAACATAAAAACGTCTGTTAATGACAGTCACATTAAAACTCGTTTCTTAGTTCAAAAAATCTAAGCGTACTTAAGCACTTATACAAGCATTATATGCTTAAGGACGTGATAGTTTGTACTAAAATTAATACAATTAAAGAAAATAATATTAAAAATAAATATCGACGGTATTGTAGCGCAGTTGAGTGACCTGCTCGAATGAAAAGAATTAACTCGTATTCTAATCTAATCTAAACCGGGCTATTGTTTGTATTTAATAAAATAATTAATTATCACGGGCTGGTTAGACAAAGCATGATATATATCTAAATAGGAGAAAAGTGGAGAGAGAACTCAATTAAAGACACTTCCGTCTACTTCGTAACAATGCGGAAGATGTGGCTCAATAAAATGAACACTACAATTTTAATTTAACGTCAATGAATTCCTAGCTTGATCCTACAATGCTAATATCTGTTCAGGGAGTTCGTTCAATAAACCACTCATACGTACATAATATGAAAGATGTCACTAATTAAGCTCATGAGCTTTTTAATTAAAAATAACTTATAAAAGTTTAGTTCCGGTACGAAATCATACGTTTCGAATAGAATTTAAATAACCGCACTAATTAACTGGGGCTGTTCAGAAATGGTACGGTCTTTAATGGAGTGGAAAATATCTGTTTGTTCATAATAATATATTTGTATGAGTGCGGTGCGGCGCGACTCGCAGTGGGTTCTGCTTGGAATACCGCGGGGACGAGTCAGTGTAATTGTTGTTGTAAATATATTTCCCGGCGCTACTTCGTTTGTTTACCGGCTGTGCTCTTTATGTTCTAATTTAGTTTAAATCAACTTTTAATATTCGCTTCATCAAGTATACCACTTATTACTATGACTTTATAAAAAAAAATAGTTAGTAATAGAATTGTTTCAAAGGAATTAGTCAGAGCTTTTATTATTTAACAATTTTTTTCGCGACTGTGCTTAGTAATTATAATTTCAAACATACTTTGGATATCTAAATGATACCATATGATATAACCCATTTCTATAAATATAAAGTAGACGTTGACGAAATTTTAATGAAACCTAGCTTGTTTTATTGGCCATATTGTATATAAAAACAAATATAATTGATGAAAATCTGTACCATAGTGACGTGAAATTTGAACAGACTAAAAATCCCGCAAGCGTGAAACAAATCTCGACTTGATACATATTAAATCGACAGATTTAAACGGCAAATAACGGGGAATCACCGCAGCTTGCAAATATCTACTTTGCAATTCCGCGCGCGTTCGAGCCCCGCTCTCGCCCCCGCACCGGACATTCCCGACACCCTACACCTGACACTTCGTGGCGTTGTGTTCTTGCGATTATGCACCATTTGTTATCTTTTGAAAGATGTAAGAGAAATACAAGCGGTTAAGTTACTTGTTTTAGAACAATATTTGTAAAGTTTATAGTCAGTATGTTAGCATGTACTGTAGCATATATACATATATATGTATATAAGAGTATATATATATGTATATAGGAGCAGCTCTATTTAGGCTACAGCATATAAATAGAGCTACTCCTAACGACCATTGGTTGATTTATTGTTGAGGAATTGTATAGAAATTATGGCAATAACATAAGTTGTTAGTTTGGGTAATTCTTGCATGATAATTGTTCTCGAAGGTTGGTATAAAGTTTTTATGAATTCAAGTCTAAAATATTTTAATGAGTGATCATTGTGACAATTAAAGCTTTTACTAACGACATTTTTTTTTGATACTGTATATTAGTCAGAAATACAAGAAAACCTATTAATAGCTTTATTTAAAGTACACCACTAATTTAATGTAAATAATAAGTATGCCGATATTTAATTAAATTTTGTGTTGAACAAAGTCGTCTTTCATAGAATACGCTCCAGCGTGGAAATAGTTCTATAGAAAACGATTAATTTTGGTTTACCAAATACACGCGAGGTCATTAAACACAATTTAGCTCAAATATTTGAGCTATAATGAGTAATTTAGATAGGCTTCTCAGAGCGACAATCGACTTGAAATATGATAATGGCCTGTTTAGATTACATAGAAAAAAAACCTTTATCAGTAAAAAACTCAAGTTACACTACTAGTACGATAAAATAAATAAGAAAAACACCACGGTTCCGTTTCTAAATATGTTGCAGTTGCAGTGCAGTTGCAGGTAACAGCTGTATGACGAGAGTTAGACTCTCGAATGAAGATTCAGCGTTACAGTTTAAAGAGAGTACGCCTCTAGAATGTTCACACAGATTCCAAAAGTCATTTTGAATAACTCAGAGGAAACGACGTTATATTGAATATAAACGTTCCTTAGAATAAAGATGGAACTTAAATCCATCTTTTACAGTCAGGCATGATACGAATGCGCGCAGTTGAAGAGTAAAATTAAACAAAGGCGCTTTTCTTAAAAATTAAAGTTTGTTATCATATCTATAAGAAATATACAGACTTCTATGTCTCTAGCATCTACTACAGGCGTTTGTTCGCACATTCACGAGAATATCGACGGGTCGGGAACAATACTTGTCGGAGGTACGTTGAGTCTCAGTAGATACGTACCTGATAACTGAATGCGACGAAGCGTGGTGTCAATTTGAGGAAGAAGCTTAATATAGATACGATATACTTAGGTGCATTTAAAATGTATGGAGATGAGTGCAAGTTAGAGAGTTGTTGCTACTTGATTTAATGTAAGAAAGTAAAGCGTTAGGTTCTATCTATATGAGCGGCAAGTGGCGGCGTTCGGGACGAGTGTTTTTCTTTAGGTTTTCATTAGGTTTTCCATTTTCTTCACAAATATTAATTAAACTATACTTGGATAAAAAAGCTTCAATCAACATTCTATAAATAAATAACTTGATAATTTTTCTTAATAATATATTTTTTAAGCAGATTGTGTCCCCACAGGGATCAGTAAAAATAAAAATACTTGTATTCTACAGTTAACGACAAAAAAGTTGACAGTGTACAAATCATCAAAAATTGCGTATAAAACAATATTACTTTTTGCTTTAAATAAAAGCCAATTGAATATTTTTGGTGTTGTATAACAGTATTCACCTCTAACATAAAAATAAGAAAAATATTCAAAGCTAAAATTAATATAATTAGTATCGTATATCCTTTGAGCTTTTATTATAAATGCTATTGAGATAAAATTTACTTTAGATAAATATTTTATTAATCCTCTTTTAATGTACTAAAGTGGGATTTTAGTATTTACGCTGGAGTTTATTACGGTCGTTCCTCGTCCCTACTCGCGACTCCCAGTAAATGAGCAAAAGCAAAATGTTGAAACCAGCAGCTTCTGTGTAATAATATGAACATGGATTGAGAATAAATAATATATATTTTTTAACATTTTTTTAAAGTGTTATTCACACACTAAGGAAATTGAAAAAGACATATTTAGAAAACGTATAAAAATTTGAACGCAGCGGGATTTGAACCCGTGCCTCTTGAAAACCGTTCAAGCGCTCTGACCGCTAAGCCATGCGTTCTACATCCAGCTACGCCGAAATTCTTATACGCTTATTACATATTATATTTGTTGTTAGTATCTCTGTAGAGATGATATGTTATGTTTACGAAGTAATTGATTACGATCATGTTTGTTATATGTGTTAATAAAGTATAAAAGTGCGTCACAATAGCAGGCGTCTCATGGAATAAGCAATAGGTGTAGGTTCAACGCCATATGTTCCTCTCTCCACCTTCCTCCACCTCCTTCTGTTCCTCCTTATGTCCCCAAGATTGGTATTAGCTGTTATCACGCTCGTTGTTGTATCGTAAACGGCACTGCATTTTATTGCGGCAGACCGTTTCGCTTAACCTAAAACAAACGCCTCGTCTGGTCATCACTTTATATAGAGCACTTTCTTAAACCCTTATAATATATATGCGAGTCATGACACAAAATACATCATTTATAGCAAAATGTTGAGGCTGATGTGTGTATTTCGTGGCTTTACGTCGTTGTCTACTACTCTAGTCTCGTCTAAAGTAAGAACAAATGGCGTGAGTCCTCATCGCTTGGACCCCTCGTGTACATTATGTAATATCTTGAAGTCACGACATAAAATGGTCTAGAAAAAGTCTCACGCAGCTTTTTGTTAGCTGTCATTATATCTCAAGCGTATATCATTTTCAAGTCATCGTGGTTTAGTTGGAAATCTCTTTATCTCTTTATCCGTACACTAGATTCTCCTTTAACAATTCCCCAAAACACAGAGATCGTTTAATATTATTTTATTATCTTTATATAGTTTATATAATATATTTTACGTTAATAAAACAGTTTTACGTTTACGTGTGCATTGCGGCTTATTAATAAAAGTTGTATGAATCGATTGTGGCGTTTCATTCGGGCCATACCTTTTCATAACTTTGCCATTTGTGGTATTATAACTTATTAATTAGTCGAAAATGAATATTATTTATAAGATATAAATATTTTATCACTGATATATCTCATTGAGTTTTTGAATATTTCAGCATTTATCTCACGCTCCCCAGTTTTAGTGATTAAGTCAATCCAAGCCCAAAATGAAATTCCTTGGTTAATTTTCTACACTGATAAAAGTTTATGGGGATGCAGTTAAATCTTTTGCATCTTATTCGTAAAAAGTCTATTTAAAATAAAGTTTTTTGAAATAAAAGTAAAAATAATTATAAATCTATTTCAATAATTATATATTAACGAGGGCAGAGTGACATCGTCTGACTGTATACGCGATGATCGTGGGTTAGAGTCCCATTCGGGGGATTGATTATATTAGAATTATTTAGTTTCACTGCCTTTGTGCTGCGTCATTTGACACAAAATGTCTTGAATTCGGGCGGAAAGAAGAGAATGCAGTGTCGTAACACTAAGTTTTCTCTGCCTACCTAATTTGTATAAAATGTGTGAAAGTATATCTATTTAAGCACATTTCCTCGAACGATACTTCAATGTACAATAATTAATTGTGGTTATAGCCGAACTCGCAAGTACAGTAAACTGCTGACTGTCGTCGGCCGAGACATTACAAATACATGTCTCTTCAATCTGGAGCACAGTAATGCCAAGTGCTTGGCAGAGGAATGGGAATATCTGGCACTAACGTAAACCACTGAAGACTTACTAGGGCTCTTTGACGATATAGAACTTCTAGACTGTTCTATTGATTGTACATAATATGGTTATATATTTACGTATAATTTTATTCTCATTTTCACGCTATGGCTGCATAGCAAGATAGACAGTAAGAACCTAGTGTCAAGACACTCTGTTGTATCTTAACACTAGGGTCTCCAATTCAGGTGAAAAGTGGAGACTTTTCAACCGAATTGGAGACCCTTTATCTTACCAGAGTGGATAAATGTTATCAATGCAATATAATCATTCCCCCGAGTGCGAATCACAATCCACAATGAATCCCGCTTGCAGTCAGACGCTGTCTTACTGCATTTCAATGGCCTTTACCTACAAATATATACCACATATACTTGACGATATTAATATAATACGAATTTACATTATTCACATATGCAAATTAGAATAATTTGACAGAACGTTTCCACACTCACACTCACACTCTTCTAACAAGTGCATCCTGCTATGGATGAAGCAATAAATAGACAGTTTCTCAAAAAAACATTTAAGGTATAATCTAGGATCTGAATTTTACTTAGCTGAGAGAAAGTAATGTACTTTCCCAAACAAAGACCAAAGAAATTACAAGTCTTATATATTCAACCACAGCGTTTTAACCGCCATTTAATTCGGCCGCCACTTGGCGTTCAGTCAGAAGTAGACGTATTTAATCTCTTAATGTTAGTCAAATACTATTTTATTTGCAATGCTTAATATGCATCAAATAAATTAGACTACTAACAGGGCACTGCGTTACGTCGCTTTTACAAGTCTACACTCGTGTCGCCACTCTCTCCTTCTCTCTCTCTGTCTCTCTCACTACCTTATTAGCATATTTAGCAAAGACCCGATACTAATGATGCCTATTAGTTTGTGATGGGCTGTTCGTATATTACTCGATTTGCCTTTACTGTGCACATTTATTTGCATATTTATTTATGCTTTTAGAAATCTTAGGCTGAAATTGAAGTTTTGATAAATATTTCAGATTCATATATACTGAGAGAACGTAGAAACAATCTTTGTTTTCCTGTATTGATCCAGTTACAACAATTAGAAGATGTCAATCAGAGTAAACTTTGTTTTGTGCTTTGCCCATTAATAATGTTAAGAAAATTAATAGTTATATTTTTTACAATATAAACTATAAATAAAAATTAATATTATGCTCACTCAATGCAATTACTACAGTTGTCATTTGATAATGTCTACGAATTAATACCAAATAATCAACCTACGATCCTTGTAAGTCATATGAAGGAAAACTAAGCTTAACTTGCCGGTTTAAGTTTGTAACAGTAGCAACGTGTGAGAGGTACCGCCTCTAATGATACTTCATTCCGGTGCTCGTAAATTGCAAAGTGTCCCTGCACTTCTTGCGACCATCTCCTTTTGCTAGGCAATGGTTGGGCTCAGCTTCCGAAATTTAAGAAGTTTTTTTTGAGCCTATATATGGTTTTCTAAATATTTTAAATACATCTTTCATCTATTACACAAGTTCTTTTAAACGACTAAATACTCTGTGTATTTTTGATGGAGTTTTAGATACTGATTTTTACTTAATATCTGTTCTATTTTAAAGTCAAAGTCAAATAGTTTTATTCAAAATAAGAAGTTTCATGTTTCATTTTTTGAACGTCAAACTTTTGACCATTATTAATTTAAGAAATACATTATTTTTGTTCAATTTAATAACTTAGTAATATCCATATAAACAAAGCAACAATCACAGTAAATGGTTTCACTATTTAGCACTTATTATATAATTTAGCAGAATCTCCTTGAGCCATAAAAAGTCCACCGCAGGTAGTTCCTCCTGCCGCCGCCACGTTATCCGATAACTTGGACAGATTAACGAGTTATTAATCGCTTTACTTCTTATACTTGTAGTTAGAGGATCATTTCACCCTCACTTTGATAAGTTTTTGTGACTGCCTGAGTTATTAGAGTGATTGACTCCCGTGGCCGCGAGAGTGCTCGGGAGGACTTTGTTATCTGTATAATATAATTATGTTTTTATTTGTAACATTAACAAGCAAATGGCCAGTCCAACCAGTACACCATTAGGTGGTGTTGTTGTCTCGTTATACAATGCACGGCGTTTGGTAACGTCACTCACTCACTCACTCAATTCACTCAAGATGCATTATCTATTTTAAAACGGACGAAAACAAAAAAAAATACAATGTGGACAGCCAGCCTGCCTTGGAAACCACCCGGAATCCACGGTACGAGCCATCGCCTAACCAAGAAAATCGAATTTTATAATAAAATGACCAAATTTTCGTCAGCGCAACTCTGCGCTGTGTATGCAGAGATAGAGGTCGCTGATGACCGATGGATGCCTAGGTGCCCCCCCCCTTCCCAGCCGCGCCCAGCTAGTAGGCGTCACTCCAGCCTGGGAGGATGAGTACCGTGTCATCCAACGGTACCTCTTGAGCCGAAAAGCGGTCGAAAATGAAATAAGGAAGATATTTGTGGTTGTCTTGCAACATTTACTACAATTTGGAAAATTCACAAAATAGCAGAGAAGTGGAGCCCCCTCTGGGTCTAACGTGTACACGATTGTATTATAAGGATAAAGTTAACAAAAGGTCTCTCCTTTTATCCCTTTGTGGACGCGCTTGTAAAAGATTCTCGAATTCGATTCTAAAGTGGGCGAAATAAAGGACGAAACTTTCTATAACTTGTTCTATTTTATATAATTTAATTATTTGACCTTTTCAACGGCTTCCTAGTAATTATTATATAACGTTGGGTTAATTTTTGGCTTACGATCCCAAGTTACGGATGGAAGTCGATGTTCAGCTAACAAAAAGTAAACGTAGCAGTTAGCAACAGTTAATCACCGGGCGTAACAAAACTTTAATTAAACTCGATATACTTTCGTTTTCATCTAATTGACTACTAAATCTAAAAGTTTGTTCAATTACATGGAACCTTGCCCTTTGGAGACACCTTCATGATAATGAACTTGGTAAGAAATTTCAGAAAACCTTCACATAATCCAGAGTAATTGGATTTCGTATTAAATAACTGATATAAGCTTTAGTGCTGAGACAGCGCGATGAGGGTCTTGTATCAAAAACAATTTAACCTTCAATCTATATAACATTATTATGTTGCTTTACATTTTTTTTGTTACTTCATGTTATAGTATTGTAAAGGGAAACGCGTACGTGTACGACAAAAAATAATTACAATACCAAAAATAAATACAAATAACAAATTTTTCAGTTGTTAGAGATTTTATGCATAATAATTAAAACATTAACAAAAAGATAAAACGGTTATATTGAAATTTGTGACAAGCGCGAAACTCATCGCTTCATCAGAAACGCTTTGATATTCAGTTCGGGCGTGTTTGTGAAGTTAAATAAAGCGGGCGATTGTGGCTTCTTTGTTTAAATATCGTTGAGATATATTTCGATACAAATGTTTTGGTACAAAAATATTGCGCGAAGTTTGCTTTTTAATAAAGAATACTGTCCCGAAAACAAAATCTTCTACATTAAGAGGAATTATTGTAATAAGTATAAAACAACTAGTGAGGTGTTTGGCTTTAAAAATACAATATATTTTTTTACGTACATTAAGTTATTTCATTTTTAAGCTTACGAAGTTGCGCTCACACTCTTAGTTTTCACTGATAACATTTCTTTTTGAGCTGAAACGTATATAGTGGTACTTGCAAGAACTTGCTTCCAAATATCTGAAGATGCGACTGTTTTGGCAAACGACTCAGATCAGCTGCCAGACGAAAACCACACCGCGAAATATAAATCATGTAAACACAAACTGAGTAAGTTTATGGGTTGTGCCCGTTTCGTTAAATACGCCGCAACGAAGAGAGATAATTAGTGTCGAATTTAACCTAATTTTTACATTGTTTTTCATATGAAAATTGCGTCAGCTACTCTGTTGTCGTGTTGTCGCCACCTCGACGAGTCGTGACCGCCTGCTGCGAACTACTGCAATTTAATTGAAATGACGAAAGACGAAAGAATATAAATCTATTAAAAAGTGATTTTATTTGGTAGGTATACGTGGAAAAGAAATTACTAGAATATTTTAAATAAGCTGAGCAATTTCATCGTTAAGCTTGCAATATATTTTCAAGAAATGTTTTTAAAAACCATTTCGCTACGGTTTTATACAAATTATAAGCATAATAAGTTGAAAAATGCCGGCAACATTCGGTCTCAGGTAGTTGCAAGTATTGAAGGTCAAAGAACGTCAAATGAGAAGAACATGAGCTCGTTCATTTATTTCTACATCGTAACGTTTCACATTAAATAGTGTTGATTGGCCATCATCACTTGTATGACTTGAGTTATATTTTTTACAATATTTTCAAAGGGTTTTGAAACATTATGTACATTAGACTCTTAATTTAATTCTGGCTAGTAGATACAAAATACACAGGAAATAGATGAGTTAGTGTTCAAAATGACGTCACGATTAAATTAAAAAAGTAACGATGATAACAAAATCTTGCCGCAGAGTACGGACTAATGCAATGTTCGAAATATCGCACCTAAAACCTTTAAATTATTGGATTGTAACTAAAAACAGCTTTTTTAACTGAAATATTATACTCAAACATTTTATATTTAAACAACAGCTAAATGACCGCAGAGACAAGTTCTATTGCCCAAAAAAAGTATTTCAAAATCACGCCCTCTCATATCACACGCACGAGCTTCAAGCGAAAACTAACTAACGAAAACTAACTCATTCTATAACATCTACTCTAAAAAGCTTTAACTCTTATTCAAGTTGTCATGGGGAAATCTACACCTATCTCAAATCATAGGGTCTATGATGAAATCTAAATTTTGTTAATATATTCCAAACAAAATAGCATTTTAATTCATACAATCAAAGGATTTTACTACGTTATATATAACTGCCGACCGCTTTCACTAGCACACTGCCACTGAGCCACATGGTGCAAGTCGACGCCGTACAAGAGTAACATCAATTAGAATTTGGTCGTTTCACTCTAATGGTCCCTACATTACGAGGAGAGCAGCTAACTCAGTTTCCAACTTCGACGTCATACTTCCATTAGTTCTGAAGTACAAACGAGTTCTATGTAAACTAATATTTTGCAGCCAATTTTAGTAATACGTTAGAATTTTTTTTGCATAATTTTTGTATATTAAATGAAAACTGCTTTGAGACAATTTACGGTAGGGCCAAAATCTAATAGGGCGCGTCAGCAATATGGTAAGGTTAACTGTACATCAAAAAAATTCATCCTTTTAAGTAAAAATCAGAATCCAGCAGTCAATCATGCTTTAAATTTTTTTCCGTTATTTATTATTCTATCATAATTATGAGCTGTAGTGCATTTTCCAAGTCTAGTATTTTCTGAAGCACAAATATACATTTTTATATAAATTATATCTAACTTGAAATTGATTTCGGGCGGGAAGTGTCTTGCGAAAAGTGTCTTGACACTAAATTCTGTTTGACTACCCTGCTGTGCGGGGAAACGGCGTGAAGCACTTGAGCCATTGCGAAATTTAAATATATAATTGTGGTTTGCGGTACAATGTACTCATTGTTTTTATATCAATGTCACACACCACATCACTAGATAATATTTTAAGAGTGTGTTTATTTTTACACTCAATCAAACCTTTTTGGTTTTTCCATATTTTATAAGAGAGAAACAATGAGAATGAAAGAATAAGAAATACACAAGCCGATTTCTCTTAAACAAATTCTCCGGAAAAGGAAATTAAAATTTTTATTTAGTCAGATGCCAGAAGCGTATTCCACCCTTTTGTCTTTAGGTTGTGGGTTCAATACAAGCAAGTCAGAATTTGGAGAACGAAGTAACTTATCAGTAAGTTCTCCTTAGGTACCCTAAAACATGGGAGTTGAGTGAAGATATGTATCACATCTACTTTAGATAAGATGCGACAAGGAAAGAAATACGTGTGAACGAAAAAAAAGACGAACGAGGCCATTCCTTTCACAGCGGAAAGGTGCTGACGTTTTATTTTTATTTTTACGTCCGTCTCCGAAACGATAACGATATCATCAGCAAATTGCTCGTATTGTTTGGGCACTACGCTTTGTCCACGCTGTGTTCTGTTTCAGCACGATTTTCTTACTTTCGAGGGGAAATTGGAGTTTTACGGTTATTATTAGTCTTGAACAATAGTACCAATATCATAGCTATATTGTGTGCGGACTTGCAAAGCTAAAGCCGTTTAGAACTACATGATACTGTGAATATATCACAATTAGCTTATAATAATTTTGGAAAGCACACTGTTTTAGACTAAATTACTTTATCTTAAAGGTTAGATCAAGAAATAAAGCTGATACGATGTAACACAGAGTATGATTGAGAATTTTTATTTCCTGTCTAGTAGTAGTAGTAGAATAGAATACGAGTACCTGATTTAGAAGCGTATATTACACTAAGAGAAACTTAGATTTTATATTGAATTTGACTTGAATACAACCGATGACGCCGCTCGTCGCGCGGTCAAGCAATATTCATGGTGATAAGTCAAAAGTTTGTAATAAGGGGCCGCGGGAAGCTTGAGCATTCAATACATCTACATATGCACCAGTTCATAAAACTTTAAAAGTTAGGACAATCTTTTTTAAAAAAGAAACCAATGCAGTTACGGTTAATGAGATATTCATTTCATAAAAGACAAAAGCCACTTATATGGAAGCAATATTAGAATAAGTATAAAAATATAGGTGTATATTGCACATTTGTTGGGGTTTACTAATTCAATGCAATATTTTTTTTTTTTAGAGCGGGTAGTTTTTAATAATATACTACGAAAGCTTTGTTTTAAAAGCATTAAATGAGTTTACATTCTTTAAGATTACTGGTAATTTATTATAAAGTTAATGTTTGTGTGTGTGGATTTAGGCTAGTTTTGGCAGCGTTGCCCGATATTTGAATAAGATACAGAAGGTTACAGAAGGTTAGATTGTACCAAAGAGTTATATAGCGTAAATGACTTGGGTGGTTCCAAGCAATTCGTCGAATTTCCGAGCAATGTGCTCGATCTGGGCTTTCCATATTAAACTCTTAACAATTCTAAGACCAAGGAGGTATTTTTCACAAGTTTGCTCTTGTATAATTATAAATCTTGTACAATTGTATAAAAATAAATAATTTATTTAAATAATTTGTTTTTAACGGCTCATGCGGTGGAACTATTTTATTTTGTGACATAAAGATAACGTAGCAAGTTTTGACTTTAATAGACTCTCATATCATTTCATACTGTTCCCGTCTGTTTGACCTCTATATGTATGTAGTACATTAAAAAATACAATTTAATATATATTTCTAACTGACACTTGGCTACCTGGCGAGAGGTCCTCCATAGAGGAAGAAGGCCATTAGACGCATTGCCTCAGCCCTCACGCAGCTTGCGATTTAATTGAAGTAATCTATGTCGTTCCATTGACGAGTTATTAATGAAATATTAATGTGTCGTAATTACCTTACAAACTAATCAATTTCGCTTTACCCGTACGCGTCAAAACCAACGCTAAATTATAGACATATGATAGAACAAATAAACTATCCGTACATATAAAATAATTGTTTAATAGTATTTTTCTGTGACAAAAAGAGTACAAAACCACTAACATTTATAAATCGAAATGATGATCTTACGAGTACTCGTAAGCACAATTCTCGTAATTAGCGGCCTACGCCGGCTTCGCTCGTGTAAGCACAATTATTTCGTAAAACTCGGCTCCTAGGTGGCGGATTACGCAGCATTATGCTTTACATTGTAGGTCAGGCTTCCTGCATTATAATTGTGAAAACTGCATGCAATTTCGTGCAGACATTTCTGGATAAAGCAATTACAAATAAATAATAAAATAAACATATTATATTATAATATTTACAAAACAAACTCATATAGACGGGGACGGCTCATTTACGGGAGAAACATAGTTTTGAGACACTCCGTTCTGTATTTTTAATTCATTATCTAAGATATTGTGTCTTGAGTAGCGGAATACAATACAACGATTGCATTGACAGTCTGCTAACTGTGCCCTACTGCGCCGCTACAGGCTCAATATTTATAAATACATACATTTAACACACACTTAAGAACAAATAATTGCACTTATATATTTATAGTAGATAAACCCGTTTGAAACCTTCAATTCTCAGTTCTCATTCCGTTTCTCCGGGCATTGAACCTACATCGCTTATGTAATATGTAAGTATGCAGTCTACAGAGTGTGTGTGGGGAGTGGGATAGTAACATAGAAATTGATTTCTAAACTAGTCGAGAGCTATCGAATACTGGGGATCACATTGTACTTGTCACGGTCCCGAATATGTATGCTATATGCGAGATTTCAGTTAGCTTTAGTTCCTTGTGAGGCTAAGTAATTCGTAAGCCTGACTGATTTCGATATGATTTTAACGCTCCGTTGCAATAGTCTTCTCAATATTGAATACGTACATGTAATGTAGATATTTCGTAAGTTACGAGCGAAGTGAGTTATTATGTTTTAGTGATACACTGATCGTTAACGAATAATCATATTTTGTCTTTCTTTTTTATATATATATATCTCCCTTTCATTTAAATATATTATATTAAAATACGTACATTCGTTAAAAATCAGTATTTCAAATGAATATATTAACCATTAAAAAATAATACAAAATAAAATAATTAGGTACGTCAAGGATGAAAATGAGATTTTTAAGAAGGAAGCAATAGTACTTTTTGATTCTTCCCAAGCTTCATAAATGTGTTTTAGAAGTGCATCACCCGCATCTATAGTAGATTTGCCTTTGGTGAAGCCATATTGTTCACTATGGAGCGAGTTGTTTTTCTATAAGAAAATATTGGGCTGGTTAAATATTATTTTTTCTAATATTTAGCCCATTGAAGGCAATATAGAAATCGGTCTGTCATATTCAGGATCTGATCTGTCTCCACTTTTGTAAAGCGGTCCTTTTTTACTACACTTCGTTAAATCTGGGAATGTACTGGATTTTTTACATTTATTGAAAACAAAAGCGAGATGAGGGGCAATGTTGTATATAATAGAGCTAAGTACTTTAACAGACATGTCCCATATGCTAATCATCAGTTTTTTTCAAATTAAGACTTTTGAATGCTTTAACAACTTCATCTGGTGATACTGACCAAGTGACTGTGATCTATGACTATAGTCTATGGTCGGTCTACGGATTTGAGATATTAGCTAGTATTGTAACTTGATCAAATTACAAGCTACGCCGTCTCACGTCTCAGCCACAGTCTGTGGATATTTACTTTACAGTCTGTATCAATGCTAATGGGGTTTAATATAATGTAGGTAATTATTACTCATGTTGAAGTGGTCGTTTATAAGGCTTAATAATTCTTCATTTTGTAGGAACACTTCTAAGAAATTGAGTTATAAGGTGACTTTAATTAATATTAGAAGAGTTATAAATAAATAGAAAATTAGAATTATATTTCAAATGTATATTTATTTAAGAATGTACAGAAATATGCCCTTGAACAGAAGGGTTACCATATTTCAAAAGGGAACTTAAATAATTTAGAATAAAAGAGTGTATAACTAATACATTGCATTGCCTTCATAATAATAATTTTCTTACTATTTAAGAACATAGGAGGAACGATCAAGTCGTTGTTAAAAAAATTCAAAATATTTCATAGTGTATAATGTCATACCTACATAAATATTATAATACGTGCAGCGCTAAGCTGTATTGAATTAGAAGCCGAGGTTATTGCCTGTGTGAGTTATCTCATGAGATAAACGTATATTAAGTTTGCAATAGTTTCTACTTCTGCTAACATACTGTACTGTTACTGTTTTACTTCCACAGAGAGCTTTTAATATAATATTGTATACTATACAATAAAAATGACTTCAATAAGCTGAGACAATAAATTGCTCCAGGTGTATTGGGAAAGTTCGAGCTACGTATTAATAAAATATTTACAAACATACACAACTACCAATTATTCTCAATTTATAATATATTATAAAAATTTCAATGTTATTGTTTCGATATTTTATTATGTTAAGCTTCGCTCTGTTGTCCAATTAATATATAAAATGGAAATGAAAATATGTGTACATTGAGTCGCGATCTGTTCTGAGTCTGATTTGAGCGCGCATGTTGGTTGTACTCGAAAATATAAACAGTTATATTGAAACTATGTATAAAATTTTAAGCGTAGCAATATTTGAATGTGAATTTTCTCAAATAAGGTCTATGATATATGTTTTTTTTCTTACTGTCAAAATCGTCTTATATCTTCATCTGATCGTCGAAGTTTTGTAAAGTATTGTAAAAATGTTACTATAGAGGAACAAAGAAACGAATATTGGCTACTATTTTATTGTAAAATCTCTATGTGTCTAAGGAATAAATTTTAGTAAATTATTTTATGTTAGAAAATGAAGCATATAACTTTTTATTTTGAATAATATTGTTTGACTTTTGTAACTTAGTAATTGGCTAGAGTAGTCGGTCACAGGCAAATCCCATTATGTTAGAGTATTGTGAGATAGATTGTTACCTATATATGAGAATGTATAATTCTGACCGCACTAATGCTTCTACTTGTGGTATAAAGGTTAGGTGCCATGTTTTTTAATTATAAAAATAAAAATATTTGTTTACTCTTCAGCCTTGTGTCTAGTACAGTCCAGTAATATGGTAAATGGACAGGCCATGGCTGTAAGTTGTACAACAATAAGAATCGATTGTTAAATTAAATAGAAAGAACTATATTTTGTTATGCAGTCTTTATACTATAGTAACATTTGTTCTCTGAAACCACAAACTTTTAGGTTTATTTGAGATTCTTCATGTTTTATACAAATATTATGATTCCACCGTATATTTGCAGTAACAGAAAGCGAAAATATTCATAGAATTCGTAAGTCGATGTTTGTTATTCTACTCGTACGTTAAAAACACGTTGTGAAAACTGTTCTGTCCTACACTTTTATTTGCATACCTTTGTGAAAGCGGAAACTGCCGTAAATAGAGTGGGTGGGGTCTACGAAGTGTCTACGCGGTGTCTACACGTTTTATGCGGTGTCGGCTCTACGCACTACGCGCCCTTGTTTCTGTACGTGGCAACGTAATGCGAATTACAACGAATATTCACTATTTTTCAACCTGTGATCACTGAGCTCCAAGTATTTTTTTTATGTTCATAGTAGCTTAACAGGATAAGTATTTGACGACAAAAACTATTGTATTAACTTTATTACTAGAATTACTATAAACATAATTTTGTAATATATTCAAGACATTTATATATTTTAATCGATACACACAAGTTTTCCTTATTTTGCTAAGCAGATCGTGTAGACCTAGAAGTATTTCCGGATGGTTGTTACCATCTAACGTCGTCGTGATGTATTAGAGTTGAGGGTATATACGTATTTATTTTTATTACTTGTTTATATACGGATCACGTGTCCATAGTGTTTAAATAAAACCATACTGAAAACCCTTAATATAGTTAATATTTAAATATTACTCTCCTATATCTACAATACTATACAATACTATAAAATTTTAACATAAAGTCTAAGTCAAATAATGTTATTCAAAATAAGAAGATACATGCTTCATTTTTTTAACGTCAATTAATTTACCACTGGTTCACTAAACTTAATTCCTCATATTATTAGAGTACATATTTATTAGTGACAATGATACATTTTAAAATAGGCTGGATCGAGCATTTATTCCCAAGGTGTGTTATCATTATAAAATCGTTAATTAGGTAATAATAACCTTTATCACACAAACGCTTTTTCACAACTTTTTAAAATTGTGATGTAGAACATTCTCAGTCATTGTCCCATGAAATAATTACTGATTCGATGCAATCGAGTTACAAGCGCGGTAAGTTGAAGCCTATTTCTAGTTTTAATACTATGTATATCACCGATTTAGGTTTAAATTACTTTTTCCTTAAATTTTTGCCTTACGGAATCTATAGGGCCTAAGTTCTAGATTACACGAATAGCTCGCTTCTGCAATACAAATATAGAATTAATAGCGGCAGCATTACCTCAAAGTATAATACCATAAGACATAATACTATGAAAATAGCTAAAGTAAATAAGGCGAGCTGTTTGCGCGTCAGTTACAAATCTGGGTGTATTCGCCAATCCATCAATATGAGGTCCCCACTGTAATTTGGAGTCAATGGTAATACCGAGAAATACCGTAGAACCAACAGTATCCACGTCTTCACCATTCAAAAGTACATCAGTTGTAAGAATTTTCATGTTTGGTGTTCTAAAAACTTTACGTTTTTTTGTTCACTATTCAATAATAAGTTATTAGCATTAAAGAGAGCATTATTTATATAATTATTTACGTTTTGTCATCTTTTCATTCTAAATATCAATGAAGTCAGTCTTTGCAAATACGTATGGCAAGTCATTTATATATATTAATAAGACAAAAGTACCAAGAATAGACTCATGTGGTACCCCCATACTGATCAATACCCCAGGAGATTTCTTGCCATTCACATCAACCTTCTTAACCCTGTTAGATACTATTAAATGATCTATTCTATAAATATAGTATTTCTTTACAAAAAAAGTATCCACAATGCTCTCAACAAAAATGCAGTACAAGCCTTCCACGTACTTTCGCACTTCTTGAGACAAACTTTTTTTAACAAGGAATACACGCTTTTATCTGCTTTTTGCACTTCTGGTGCCTTTTTGTGACCCTTTCGAAAAAATGTTAAAATGAAATACAGTTATTTGTTAAAAAAATTTAAAAATACCTTGACATATTTAAAGTTTCGTACTAGAAATAATTATTAAATTTGATCGTATCAGAATTGAACCTGCACCTCGCTAATGACATTCAATCGCCGACGACGACATTCAATCGATGTTCATAACCGTCACATATTATTTCATAATCTCTTAAAGTAGTACGAATAATTGATAATATTGTTTTTTTTTTGAAATAAAATAGGATTAGAAGAAATTTTAATGCTTATATTTACGAATGAAAAAATATGTTTTAACCATTCTAATATAAAATAAGTTGGAGTTAACTAGGAGTTTTTCTAGTTTTCGCCTTCAAAAGGTGAAGGAATCATTTATGTTACAAGGTATACCTATGAATAATAAAATTTCACAAATTATTTCAGACTTGCCACTTAAACAATTTAAAATCAAGATTAATACCACATTATTACGAAAAGTATATTATTCTGTCCAGGTGTTCCTGGTAATAGTATTCTATTCTGATGTGAATATGCGGAATTAAATACTGTTGATGATCACTCGGGAGGCTAATGATAACTATGAACTTATTGTAAAACTCTGTTTGAAAGGAGCAACTGTTGGATTTCTCGCCGGTGCTACTCAGGAGAACTGCCTTCCGAGCCGATGGAACCTACGTTCCGGACTAGGACTGACACTACTTACATTTTATGTTAACTGACGAATATAATCGACGAAACGAAATATGAAAGTGCTTGTAATAGTCTATTTGAATTAAGAATATTTAGATTTAGAGTAATTGACCTAGCTCAGTGCAGTTTAAAATTGAGATAATTACCGGTCCACCTCTCGGAGCACTTAGCAACTGACGATAGTGCAGAGATATATAAATAATATTACAGGTCAAAATCTACCGCAATCCACATTTATAAATAGCTACGAAAATCAATAATTTTTGACAAAGTTCAAACAAGTATATCACATACGAGTAGAAGCCCTTGAGGCAGAACTAGCATTTATCCGACTGTTCTTTTGAGAGTACAAATTCTACTTCGAAAAATGTCTTAAATAAAATAATAGGTTAGTACTTATTGACGAAAATAGTTTTTTTTGTAAATACTTCGATCTGGTTACCCAAAGTGAGCCATTTGCGTATGCAAGTTAACGCACTGTGTATCGTATGAGTGGAACAGAGTGACTTTGCAGAAAGGGGTTTCTCCTGAGAAATACACAAGAAATAGAAATCTCGTACTTAGTACTCCAACTTCGCCAAGTACATTGATTTCTATCACAAAAACAAAAAAAGGTACCCTATATATCGTTGGTAAAGAGAATTTTATAAAGTATTCCTCTAACAATTTTCAAATTGTAATAATCACGAATAGCCTATAAAGAGAATAGAAAGCCGCCTTCCGTAAAACGATTGACAGTAAATAAAAGGGAACATCGTTACGCCCTAATTCCAAAATATTCGATAAAAAATCCAGCTTTTTCGGCGAAAACTGGCGCAGAAAGTGTTCATTATTATTCGTGTCGACTACACTTTGTTTGAGTACACTTAGTGTGTGGGAGAATGCATCCAGATTGTCAATGTTAGACATAGCGTTATGAAACAACGCGGCGAT